>VMDO01020557.1:0-37285 GCA_007922755.1 Pedetes capensis | reverse complement strand
TATTGGTAAATGTTGATAGCATACAGAGTAATACAGCATTGGCTTTTTCTATTATGCAACTATTACATCACTTTTGGTTACAATTTTATTAACTTACAAGGTTTATGGAATCTTTTGACTAATATGGAATAAAACTCATATGCATATTTGGGTTATATTCCCCTATTTTTCCCATGTACTCATGAAGTTGCTTCATTTAGATTGAAATCATCCTCTCCCCCTTATCCCCCTATATTGATTCTCTTCCCCATCCCACCTTTCACAATCTTCACTTTCCTTTGCTAGTTCCTTCCCTCCTTCTTTCTACTCTTAATATTGTGCCTTCTTCACTAAGTTTAATTGTCCATTTTTATATATCAACCTATGTATAGAATTTTTTCTTCCTTTAAGTCAGATTCAGCTCCCATATGAGTGAGAACATATGGTATTTCTCTTTTTGAGCTTTTGTTCATTTGCTTAAGATGCTGTTCTCCAGTTCCATCCATTTTGCTGCAAATGACATTATCTCATTTTTCAATTGCTGGGTAGTATTCCATTGTGTATATGTATCACAATTTTTTAATCCATTCTGTTGATGGGCACCTTGGTTATCTCCATTGTTAATGTTACATCTTCCCAGGGCTAAATTTACTAGCCATTTAAAAAATTATTACCTTGAACAATCTGACTTTGACTTTCCCTATGAATGCAGAGACATTTTTTCAGCTGGATTTTAGTTGTCCATCAAAAAGAGATCTTGATAGTGAATTAGATATAGAGCTTCAGGCAAGGAAGATGATTTTTCTCATGTTAATGAAGAACAGCAAAGAGTTACTGGTTTTTGTCAGCAGGGATCCTCAGACCGTGGCCTCCAGTTTGGGTGTCCTTAGAGCACATGTGCCATGGATTCAATTGACATTTTAACTAATCCAGGTCTTGTTTCAGTCACTTTCTCTCAAATTGTTTCACCACTTAATGGATTTAGGTAGTCTACTGTGTGCTGGGATTTAGCTCAGTGGGTAGAGCGCTGCACTGCAGTCTCTGAGGCCCTGAGTTCAATTCCCAGCACCGCAAAAATGGGAGAAGGACCTGGCAATCCACTCCCAAGGCAATCCCGAAGCACTTAGCCATTGAAAACCCTATGAGGGTCACTATGAGTCGGATACCGACTCGATGGCACCTAACAACAACAACTACTTTGTATCTAATTCCACACTGAATTATTTTCAAATTATTTCTATAAGCAATATAATTTTTATAGATGCTCAGTGTTCAGTTGAATTCTCCATATTTTCATGGAATTATTGGCCTATTTTTTACTCTAAATTATACCACACATGACTTAAATCCCTATCCTCATACTGCTGATTGATAACATTTATGTTGTTAAATCTGCCATATTTGCCTTATATGTGACTCTAAACATGACAAACCAATAAGTGGCATTTACATTATTATGACTATGTAAATATATACTACAGACCAAATAATATGCAAGAATAAACTTCTCTGTCAAATGTCTGAGTCTCTGTACCACGTAAAAAGATACTAATACCCTAAAACTGGTGCCTTTACATTTGTTGTTAGGTGTCATCAAGTCAGGTATAACTTATAGTCGACCCTCATAGGGTTTTCAGTGGGATCGTTTTTGGGATTATTTTAGTGAGTGGACTGGTACATCTTTCTCTCATTTTGCAGTGTTGGAGATTGAACCCAGGTCCTTAGACAGTGCAGGGAAGCACTTTACTGACTGAGCTAAACCCCAGTCTCTTACATTAGATCTTTAAAATCCTAAAAAAACTTGTTTTAAATCTGAACTGTGTGCTTCTTATGTAGGTTTTTTTTTTGGTTGTTGCTGTTGTTGTTATTGTTTTTTTGAAACAAATTGGTCTTTTCTCTCATTTTTGAGATGAGGAGACATTATTTCCATCACGTCATTAATGCTCTTTGTTTGAGTTCTTATTTATTTGTTTGTTTTTGTTTTTTGAGACAAGGTCTCACTGTGTAGACCCAGGCTGCCCTGTAACTTGCTATGTATATCAGGCTGGCCTTAATTCAAGTCCATCTTCCTGCCTCAGCCTCCTGAGTCTAGGATTACAGGTGTAGAGTGCTGGGATTACAGGTATACATCACCATGCCTAGCAAGGATTTCCAGCCTTTTAGTTGATTTTTCTGTTGCTAGGATCAGATTCCAATCCACTACTTTGATTGAAGACATTCCCCTTAGAACCAACTGACTTCCTGTTCCATTGGGAAAAATATCTTCCTTTATTTCTTACTGTTATTTTGATTTTAAAAATTAACAGTAAAAATAACAATATAAAAATCCTATGTTCTCTACAGTCAGCATTTAGGACTAGTTGTTATATTTTCCTTTTCCTTCTTTCACTAAATAAATTAAAATTTCACTAGATAAATATAAAATTTCAGTAATTCTCTTGCTGTACAGAAGCTTTTTAATTTCATGTAATCCCATTTATCTATTCTTGTTGCAATTTCTTGAGCAACTGGAGTCCTATTAAGGAAATACTTTCCTATGCCCAAATGATGGAGTTATTGCCTATCTTGTCTTCTATAAGTTTTAAAGTTTCTGGTTTTATGTTGAGATCTTTTATACATTTTGAGTTAACTCTCATGCATATTGAGAGATGCGGATCAGTTTTCATTTTTCTGCATGTGGATGACCGTGTTTCCCATCACCATTTATTGAAATGGCTGTCCTTTTTCCAGTTTGCTTGCTTTGCATCTTTGTCGAAAATCAGGTGGCTATAGGTGTGTTGAGGTATTGCTGGGTCTTCTACTCTATTCCAGATGTCGTCAGGCCTATTTTTGTATCAGTACCAAGCTGTTTTTGCTACCACTGCCCTATAGTATAGCTTGAAGTCAAGGATTGTGATTCCACCTGCATTAGTTTTGCAGCCTAAGAGTGTTTTGGCTTTACGTGGTCTTTTGTGGTTCCATATGAATTTTTGGATCATTTTTTCTATTTCTGTAAAGTCAGTCAGTGGAATTTTAATGGGTATTGCATTAAATCTATAGATTCCTTTTGGCAGGATAGCCATTTTTACTATATTAATTCTCCCTATCCAGGAGCAGGGAAGGTCTTTCCATTTTTCAGTGTCCTCTGCTATTTCTTTCTTCAATGTTTTGAAATTTTCCTTGTAGAGATCTAAAGGGTCTTTGCTTAGATTGATTCCAAGGTATTTAATTTTCTGGTGGGCTATCATGAAAGGTATTTTTTCTGAAATTTCCTTCTCTTCCTCTTTACAGTTGATGTAAAGAAAAGCTATTGATTTTTGTGTGTTAATTCTATAACTTGCGACTTTGCTTAAGGAGTTAATTAGTTCTAGCAGTTTTCTGATTGAGGTTTTGGGGTCTTTTTCAGGTAGAGGATCATATCACCTGCAAATAAGGATAATTTGACCTCTTCATTGCCAATCTGTATCCCTTTGATTTCTTTCTCTTGTCTGATTGCCCTGGCAAGGACTTCAATTACTATATTAAACAGAATAGGAGAGAGAGGACATCCTTGTCTTGTTCCAGAGCTAAGAGGAAATGGTTTCAGTTTTTCTCCACTTAATATAATGTTGGCTGTAAATTGTCATAAATGCCTTTCATGATATTAAGGTATTTGCCTATTATACCTATCTTCTCCAACGTTTTTATCATGAAAAGGTGTTTCACTTTGTCGAAGGCCTTTTCAGCATCCATTGAGATGATCATGTGGTTTTTGTTTGCCAGTTTCTTGATATGTTGGATTACATTAATTGATTTCTATATGTTGAACCAGCCTTGCATCTGTGGTATAAATCCCACTTGGTCATAGTGAATAATCTTTTTCATATGCTGCTGGATTCTGTTTGCCAGAATTTTATTAAATATCTTTGCATCTACATTCATAAGAGAGATAGGTCTATAATTCTCTATCTTAGATGAATCTTTTCCTGGCTTAGGTATCAGGGTGATGATAGCTTCATAGAATGAATTTTGGAGTGTTCCCTCCTTTTCTATTTTTTGGAATAATTTGAGGAAGGTGGGTATTATATCTTCTTTAAAAGTTTGGTAAAATTCTGCTGTGAATCTATCAGGACCTGGGCTCTTCTTTGTTGGGAGACTTTTTATTAACTTTTCTATTTCTGTATATGTAACAGGCTTCTTTAAGTGAGTTATGTCTTCTAGGGTTAGCTTTGGTAGGTCATACATGTTAATAAATTTGTCCATTTCTTCTGCATTTTCATATTTTTGGGAATACAGTCCTCATAGTAATCCCTGATGATTTTTTATATTTCATTGAAGTCAGTGATTATGGACCTGTTCTCTTTCATAATCCATACTACATTCATTTTTTCCCTTTTCTTTTGATGAGGTTGGCTAGAGGAATGTCTATTTTATTAATCTTTTCAAAGAACCAGCTCTTAGTCTTATTAATTTTTTGAATTATCTCTTTGGATTCCAATTGAAATATTTCTCCCTTTATTTTTGCAATTTCTTTTTGGATGCTCCTTTTAGGATTGACTTGTTGTTGGATTTCCAGTGTCTTATGATGTGTCATTAGGTCATTTATTTGGCCCTTCTTTATTGATGAAGGCACTTAATGCTATAAACTTCCCTCTTAAAACTGCCTTTGCTGTATCCCATATGTTATGGTAGGATGTATTTTCATTATCATTTGATTGCAGAAATTTTTTAAATTCCATTTTGATTTCATCAACAACCCATTGGTGATTCAGCAGTGTATTATTCAGTCTCCATGAGTTTGTAAAGTTTCTGGAATTATTCTCGCTCTTGAGCTCCAATTTTATCCCATTATGATCGATAAGGAACAGGGGATAATTTCTACTTTTTTGTATTTGTTGAGGGAGTTGTTACGGACTAGCATATGATCTATCTTAGAAAATATTCCATGTCAAGCTGAGAAGAACATGTATTCCTCATTGTGTGGATGAAATATTCTGTATATATTTGTGAGATCCAACTGGTTTAGGGTGGGGATTAGATTTGACATTTCTCTGTTAATTTTTCCTTTTGATGACCTGTCTCTTGACAAAAGTGAGGTATTGAATTCTCCCATTTTTATTGATTCTGGTCCAATAAAGTTCTTTATATTCCATAAAGTTTGTCTTATAAAGCTAGGTGCCCCAGTGTTTGAGGCATAAATATTTAGGAGCATTATTGGTTCCTGATGGATTGTTCCTTTTATTAAAATGTAGTGTCCTTCTTTGTCTCTTCTAATTAGTTTTGGAATGAAATTTAATCTATCTGAAATTAGAATTAACAGAGTCAAGGAAATCCCCACTGAATGGGAAAAAATCTTCTCATCCTATACACCAGACAAAGGTCTAATTACCAGAATGTATAAAGAACTAAAAAAAAAAAATCCCCAAAAAACAAATAACACAATACACAAATGGGCGAAGGAACTGAGTAGACAGTTCTCAAATGAAAATGTCTGTAAAGCCATGAAACACATGAAAAAATGTTCAATATGCCTAACCATCAGGGAAATGTAAATTAAAACAACTCTGAGATTTCACCTTACACTGGTAACAATGGCCAAGATCAATAAAACAAATAAAAACAAAATGCTAGTGAGGTTGTGGAGAAAAGGGAACACTCTGACATTGTTGGTGGAGCTGTGAATTGGTCCAACCACTGTGGAATTCAATATGGAGGTATCTGAAAAAACTGAAAATAGACCCAGCTATATATATATATATATATATATATATATATATATATATATCCCAGCTATATATAACACTATTGGGAATTTACCCAAAGGGAGATGCATCATCATACCACAGAGACACCTGCATCTCCATGTTCAATGCAGCACTTTTCATAGTAGCAAGGATCTGGAATCAACCAAAGTGCCCATCAACAGAAGAATGGGTAAAAAAGCTATGGTACATATACACAATAGAATACTACTCAGCAATAAAAAAAAATGAAATAATGCCATTTGCAGCAAAATGGATGGAATTGGAGAACATTATTTTAAGTGAACGAACACAAGCTCAGGAAGAGAAACAACACATGTTCTTACTCATATGTGGGAGCTAAATCAAAATTATAAGAAGGAAAAAACCTATACAAAGGTCCAATCATAATAAAAGAAAAAAATCTAAGAATGGTATTATTATAGATGGTCTAGAAAATGCTTGTAATAGTTCTGACAAGGTAAAAAGAAACTTCACTGCAGGAAAAGTTTCTATCTTAAACAGAACTGGAACCCAAGGATATATAGAAAAATATTACCATAAAAAGACAAGTAAAAGGTAGATAAGTCTTTGGTGGGGGGCTAGGATGGGGGAGGAAGTGTACAAGAGGGTAATGAGGAACCTATATGAACAATGTACAAAATGCATATATGGAAATTTGACAATGAAAACCAGGTCAAAATGAATCACATTAATGAGTACATTAAAAATTTCCAACAAAAATAATTTCAGTAATTCTCAATCCCTAATCTCATTCTTTTACCTATACTGCACATAAACATAACTACTGCCATGAACTTGGTGTGTATTTTCCCAATCCGTTCCATATTTTTCACATACATATGTAAGAATGAAAAATAATATCTAAAACCATTTCTCAACATATATGCAGTGAAAAGCCAGATTTTTGTATCTGTTTTAATTTTTGTGTTGTCCATAATCTGTTATGAAATATACTTGATTCTATCATCTGTGACTGATATGTAGTTTGGGCCATATATAATTCACTACTGACGTCAGTCACACCTAAACTCATGTATCACCTCATTATTCATTAAAACAAGTCCGCTGGTGGCATAATTGTATGTCATGGCAATACTAAATTACTATAAAATTTCTCAACACATTTCTAGTTTCTTATAAGGGAATATAAAGAGTTTACAAACCCACACCAATCCTTGGAACATACTTTGAGTAGCAGTTTCTGGAGGGTATTCTTTGTTAATTTACATTAATGATATAATATCAAATATACAATTTGGAGACTTGATTTTTTTAAGATAGCACTGTTTTTGACACAATACATTCACTTTAATTTCTAATTTTATGATATCTGATATAATATCCAATACTAATGTATATTTGCATAGTTTCTAGAGCTTTGCTTTAACAAGCAACACAATGCCTATTAAACATGTGAATGTCTACTATGACAGGTTCTATTGTTGTTAGGTGTTATCAAGTTGGGTCCTACTCATAGCCACTCTATACACAACAGAACAAAACACTACT
The DNA here is from genome assembly GCA_007922755.1 of Pedetes capensis. Lineage (NCBI taxonomy): Eukaryota > Metazoa > Chordata > Mammalia > Rodentia > Pedetidae > Pedetes > Pedetes capensis. Next base: position 30,074 of record VMDO01020557.1, on the reverse strand, counting down.
TGACACTGCACCATGCCTGGCACTATTATCAGTGCTTCTCTGCTTTTCAAAGGGTTTTCAATGTCAGATTGTTTCAGGAGTGTGCTGTCCGGTCCTTCTCCCAAGCATCCAGCACCCAGCATTCCCAGGAAGTCGTCCATCCAAGGACTAACAAGACCAACCCTGCATAGCTTCAGAGATTTGATGAGATCAGACGCCAGAGTAGTATGGCTATAGATGACATATTCTATTAGAGGGTAGTGCTATTTATACAAGAAGGTAGAGAAGGTCATTGCTCTTCTGTTGTTTAAATTCTATTCAAGGGAGAAAAATATATAATTTTCTACAAATAAATGAAAGCTATAATTTCAGGTAGAAATATAACCATTAGGAGTTATAGTTGTAACAACTAACGTGATAATGATGAAAGGTGGAAAGAAGTGCCATTTTAGATTGGATAGTTAGAGAAGGCCTCTCAGAAGAAGCAATTTCTACATTAAAAGCTCAGTGCAAGTGCAAAAGCTGCAAGGGTGGGATACGCTCCCTATTCTCATTTCCTCCTGTAGAAATATACAAATTTTCTAAATTGTATTACTAGAAATGGAATTGTTGGGTCATAAGGAATGAACTTGTACAATTTTCAAAATCTTCATATGTTCTAAAGCAGTTGTTCCAAAATACATTCCCCATATTTTATAATATATGCTTAAAATTTGTCTCTGTAGGATGTGAAATGTTATCTCAGTGTTGGGTAAGTTCACATTTTAGTAAATATTATAGAGTTTGAGCATCTGTTAATTTTGTGTGTGTGAGGAAGACTCCTAAATGTTCTCTGTTCTATAAATTACCTTTGTATTTTTTGCCCATTTTTGGTTAGGTAGTTGTTTGTCTTTGTCTAATTTAAGAGAATTTGTTTTGGATGTAGTCTATTTAGGCATAGATACACACAGCAAAATTCGCTTATTTTAAGTATAAAGTTGAATGAAGTTCAATGAATATATACTTAACAAACATTGAATCAAGATATAAATATTTCTCTTATGCCAAATATATATATATATATATATATATATACCTAGTGACCATTTGGACCCAACTACTCTTAGCCCTTTGCCTCTCATCTCGGGAAACCATTAATCACTTTGTTTCTCTGTGAACTTTGATTGATGTTTCCTGGTCTCTGACAATGTTCCAACAAAAGTTCTGATAGTAATTCCTTTCGATGGACAAATGCCCTCAAGGGTCCCCTTTTCTTAGGTTTTGAACAAATCCTAGGTTCCTCTACTGGCTGGCTTTCTAGTAGGTTGACTAGTTGGAAGCTAAGGCTCCTCTTGAGTATACTCTCCTTTATGGTTCTAGTTTTCATTGCATTCCAGTAACATTTTTCAAGACTGAGCTGAGCAGTTGATAAATCTTCCTTAGCCTTCACTTCCCACTTGCTCAGAGCCTTAAAATCAATGAGAGCTAAGAGCTTAGGATCAGCTCAGTTCTTTTCTGAACATATTCACATCTACATGCATACATGTAGCTTCCTAGAGTCCCAGAGTATATTAGAGCTTTTCAAATACTCTATGGAAATCCTATTCACTCACTTTCTCTTCAGTTTTATGGTTAGCCTAGGTTTTTCTGGAACAGTTGTCCACTGCCTCACACACACCTGAAGTTAAGAAGTTACTTGTCCCCTCTCCCTCTATTTTTCACAAATACCTTCAGAGACGAGGCATTTTGCAGTGGTGAGCTCAGACTGAAGTCAAATATGAATAGCCTTACAGGTGAGGTCTCCCAGTGAACAACCAATCTGGACTAATAATAACAATGCTTTGGCAAGAGGTTATTGATGAAGGCCCAGCCCCTTTCCACCTCTTGCAGTTGCTGCCAGTCTGCTTACTTTTGTTTTGATTGTAGACTGATGGCATTCAAGCTACCACAGACTCAGAAACTAGAAGACAAGATAAGGATAAAATTAAAGCATCACAAAACTCTGTTCTTATTGAGATCCAGCCACTTTTCTGAAAAAAGTACTCTAGATTGCTAGGAGTACTTTGCTAATTTTCAGAGTTGTGAAAATTTTGATTTTAATAATTTTCCAGTTTTCACATTTTCTTTATGGAGGAGAGAATTTTCCAAAGTCCTTAATATGTCATTTTCACTAAAGTCCTACAAATCAAATTTAAAGTCTTCAATTATCCAGATTACTCAGGCTAAGAAATTCTCCCAACCTATATTTCCTCAGTGATTGATTTTAAAAATAGATTCTTTCTCCCCTTCTAAAATATAAATTATTTTGGTGATGAATTGTGCTACCTAAAATTTCTAATTAGTATCTAGATATGCACTGGCATGAGATAAATAGTTCATAGAGATTATGGTGTGATTATGATTTCTTTGTAGTTAAATAATAAGAATATGAATACTGTTTGAAAATAGTAATAGAAATGACCTATATAGTTCTTTCTTCAATAAGAGAAAAATCTAATTGACCAAATTATTTATTTGTCCTAAAACTCCAGTATTCTGATTTCATTTGGTACCTTTTTAACTAATGAGAGGTTTGAAAAAAAATTTTGTTGCAATTTTAAATATGATGAATTTCATGCTAATTTATCTCTGAATTACTTTAAATAAATTGTAATTTGGTGCACTTTATTCAGGCAACACTTCTCTTTGCAGTTTAACGTGCAAATACCTTCTTATGTTTACTTCCTTGCCCTGTTCTAACATCTAAAGCCATTACATGGTAAGTTTCATGGAAAAGTATTTCTTTCAGAATTTTAATGTTTGTATGCTTCCTACAAAACCTTTAGGTGACCACAATGATATTACAATGTGTTTTCCATTGTGTCTTTCAATGTACTTGTCATGGTCTAACGCATCACACAGATCCTCACAAATATGATGTATTTCAGCAAAATATCCTCCATGATGTATTTTACTATGATTTTTCAACTGTTCCCAGATTAAGGGAAAAAAGTTACATGTGCAGTCATTTTATAGCCTCCTACATCTGAAAAATGGCTTTAATAGAACTGAATTAAAAAATTTTTTTGACATGAAATGGGTTTAGTAAATAAGATTTTTTAAAGTCCAGGCCATCTGAAAGAATCGCCATTAATTTTCTATATTCTTGTTCTTGCTTCAGTATGTCTCATTTTTTCCATTTAGCTAGATGAAGCTCATGGAATTGAGAAGCTAGCTGCTCTATGGAATCCGTACTTGGAATATGAATGACAGAAAAACGTGCTAATGTTGTCAAACAATGAGAAACCACAACAAGAATGCAAGTAAGCACAGGAGAGATGCATTTCCATCTGACTTTTAAAACCATATAATTGTGGGATAATTCTGGGAAATTATAGTTTGGCTGCAAACAAGCTGAGTTGATAGTTCCTATGATTAAAGTGCCAAAGATAGATCATATACAGGGGAATCAAAATATCAAAAGAAATTACTTCCTTACTGGTTATTTATGATCTCAATTAGATGTTATAGTTAGAAATTTGACACTTTAAATCATTTCTGGAAGATGTGGCGGCTCAAAGGTGAAGAGTACCTGCAGTTTTCCCTGTAAAGCCATGTTAATCTCTTTACTGAAATATCTAACAATTCAGAAGCTGGAAAAGCAGCAAAACCTCCATTCCAAGCATCAGAGAAAAGCCAAGAGTCAGAAGGAAAGGCAACAGAGAGAGGTAGGGAAATAAATTAGCTATAAAATGAACATGAGGCTGTTTAATAATCTATAATATAATTGTCATATTGAGTAAGACAGTTCATGAACAATTTCTGTTTAGGGAGTTTTGTTAGTTTATTGTTTTTTGAGACAGGGTCTCACTATGCATCCCAGGCTGGCCTAGAACTCATGAGCCTCCTGCTTCTGCCTCTTGAGTGCTGAGATTACTCGTATGCACCACCATGCCCTGCATGACTGTGAAAATTTAAAAAATGTCTTTATAGTGAATGTATCTGGGTCCTGGAAATATCCATCTTCTCTGAATTTCCTCAATAAACTCCAGAGTTATTTTCTGGAGACTGCATGGAACCATGGAGTTGTTTGTCTATTAAATTATAGAGATAATTGGCAGCATAATAGAATTAAAGTGTATTTTTTACCTATTGCTCTCAGCTTTGGGCCTTTGGCAAAACTTGTGAAACAAGTAGAAAAGTCCATTGAACATCCTATTAAACTTATTTGATGATAGCAGGGAAGCATACTTATAGTGGACCAAAAAAGAAAAATGGCAATTTGAACTAAGTTTCTGGCGATATGTTGTTGTTGTTGTTGTTAAGTGCTGTCCAGTCAGTATCTGACTCATAGTGACCTTTATAGGGTTTTCAATGGCTGACAGTTTTGGGATTGCCTTGGGAGTGGATTGCCAGGTCCTTCTCCCATTTTTGTGGTGCTGGGAATTCAACTAGGGACCTCAGAGACTGCAGCTCAGCGCTCTACCAACTGAGCTAAATCCCAGACCCTCTGGTGATATAGAGAAGCTTAAAAAAAGATATTATAGAATCCTTAAATTAACTAGGTAATAAATTTCATTTATGTTTGGTGGATAGAGAGAAGTGACAAACTGACCCCTATATTTGGAGCATGCCTAAATGTATAGATGATGGTCCCATTTACCATACAAAAAATAACAGGAATACATCAGACTTCATGTAAAGGGATCATGATACTGATGTTAGACTTTTGGAGCTTCACACTATTTTGTTGTTAGGTGCTGTCAGGTCAGGTCCAACTGATAGTGGTGACCTTATGTACAACAGAATGAAACACTCCCCACCCTGTACCATGCCAGGTATTATGTCAGTGCTTCTCTGCTATTCATAAGGCTTTCAATGATGGATTGTTCCAAGATTGTTTTGGGAGTGGGCTGCTGGGTCCTTCTCATAACCTTCAGTACCTGCTATTCCCAAGCAGTCTCCCATTCAAGGACTAACCAGGCAGATCCTCCTTAGCTTCTGAAATCAGGTGGGATCAGATGCCAGGGTGCTATGGTTGCAGAGTCAGAATATTTTAAGACATCAAAAATAATAGAGCAAGTGTGTAGTCCACTATATGTCTGGAGTTCAGAAAAGAGTTATTGCGTGGACAACAAATGTGGGAGCTATCAGTAAATGGTGTTGTTGTTAGGTGCCATGAGTCGAGTCCGAATCATAGTGCCCCTATGTACGGTAGATTGAAACACTTCCTGATTCTGTGCCAGGCACATGATATTATTTATATTTAAGTGCTATGGATCAGTAAATAGGTACATAGTAATTGAAGCCATGGAGGAGGATAAAATTTCCTCTAGTAAAAGTATAGAGAAAGTCAAAGAACTCTAATAATTAGTGACTAATATATGGATAATGAGGTTGGAAGATGAAATGCCTAGGAAGGAAAACTAGAATGATGTATTATCTCAGTAATCAAACAAAGATAATTTCAATAAATGGAGAGTATTCAATGATGTCATATTGTGCTGAGACGTTTATAAAGAACGGAAAATGCCCATTGCATTTAGCAAAACATAGGTGACTGGTAACCTTACCACGAGTCAGGTTGAAATAGGTTAAGGAGTAAACTGAGAGTAGCAGAAATAGAAATCACAAGTAGATTTCCTTTGAAAGATAGGCTAGGAAATGAAGAAGAATTAAAATGATAATTAGGAAAGAATATAAAATGAAATTTTTTTAAAGAGGTAAATAAGATTATTTTTAATTGTTGCCAGTAAGAATATCATTAAGTGAGAAAATGTTAAAACTCCACTCCAGAAGGAGTCTACAGCCATAGCACCCTATCATCCAATCCCACCTGATCTCAGAAGCTAAGCAGGGTTAGCCTGGTTAGTCCTTGGATGGGAGACTATCTGTGAATACCAGGTGCTGCAGGCTAAGAAGAAGGTCCCGGCAACCCACTTCCAAAACAATCTACCCTTGAAAACCCTATGAATAGCAGAAAAGCACTGAGTGTTTCACTCTGCTGTACATAGGGTTGCAACGATTGGGACACAGGCTCTATGGCACCTAACAACAAAAACTCCAGAAAGAGTAGTATAAACAACTGGGAATGTTTTGTTTTGGAGACATAAGAAAATCAATAAAATTAAAGGAGAACTCTTAGGGAAAGTGAGAGGGGGAAACGTTCAACATTATCAAAGGGAAGAAAAGTATAGGTATGTGTTATAGTTAATTCTGTGTATCAACTTGACTGGGTCACAAGGTATGCACATATTAAGTTAAATAATATTTCTCTATGTTTCTATAAAGATATTTCTAGAAAGGGTTGCACTTGAATAGATTGAGTAAAGCAGACCACAACCCCAGCATAAGAGTGGGAATCATTCAATTCATTGAGAGTCTGTCCAGAATAAAGAGGCAAAAAAATTCTTTTTTCCCTATAACTACAGGAGCTGAGACATCAGTCTTCTCTGCCCTCAAGCTGGGAAATACATCATCAGCACTCCTAGTTCTCAGAGTTTTGGACTCAAACCAGAGCTATACAACCAGCTTTCCTATGTCTTCATCTTTCAGATGGCAATTGTGGAACTTCTCAGCCTCCACAGACATGCAAGCAAATTCCTTGCTAAGGTCACCAAGCCCCTCCATGTTATTAAATCGAGTGGATATTTCAGTTCTTCATAAATGTTTCAGCACAATCTGACATCCTTGAATACTCCCCACTTATTGAAATTATCTTTCTTTGTTTACTGAGATAATACATCCTTCTAGTTTTCCCTCTTAGGCATTTCATCTTCCAACTTCATTGTACTTGTTGTTGTTGTTAGGTGCCATCGGGTTGATGTCTGACTCACAACCATCCTACAACAGATGTATTGTTAGTGCTTCTCTGCTACTTATAGGGACTTTTGGGGTTTTTGTTTGTTTGTTTGTTTGTTTTTTGTACTGCGGGTTGAACCCAGGGCCTCATGCCTGCATGATTTGCAAGTGCTGGACAACTGAGCTGCGCCCCCAGCCCATTTTTTTCATTTTTTTACTTTTTTGAGAGAGGGTCTCACTAAGTTACGCACACTGCCTCTGGTCTCAAACTTGTGATTACAGGGGTGCGCCACGGCGCCTGGCGCACTTGTAGGGTTTTCAATTGTTGTTGTTGTTAGGTGCCCTCGAGTTGGTATCCAACTCATAGCGACCCTCATAGGGTTTTCAATGGCAGACTGTTTCGGGATTGCCCTGGGAGTGGATTGCCAGGTCCTTCTCCCATTTTTGCGGTGCTGGGAATTGAACTCAGGACCTCGGAGACTGCAGCGCAGCGCTCTACCAACTGAGCTAAATCTCAGCCCAGGGTTTTCAATAGTTGATTGGTTTTTGGGAGTGGGTTGCTCAGTCTTTCTCCCAAGCCTATAGCACTTGGTATTCCTAGGTGGTCTCCCATCAAGTACTAACCAGGCCCGAACCTGTTCAGCTTCTGAGATCTGATGGGATCAGATGCCACAGTGGTATGGCTGAAGGCCATTGTCCTTATTGTTGTTGTTAGGTGCCGTCGAGTCGGTATCCGACTCATAGCGACCCTCGTAGGGTTTTCAATGGCTGACTGTTTTGGGATTGCCTTGGGAGTGGATTGCCAGGTCCTTCTCCCATTTTTGCGGTGCTGGGAATTGAACTCGGAACCTCAGAGACTGCAGTGCAGCGCTTTACCCACTGAGCTAAATCCCAGCCCCCATTGTCCTTATATTAGTCATTAATTATTAAAGTTCTATGAATCTCATTTATAGCTATTCGTTGCTTACATTGTACACTTATTTGAGGAAAATTTATCCTCAATCATTGCTTGAATGACCACATATAGCTGGTGGGGTAGGCATTGTTGTTGTTGTTAGGTGCCATCGTGTAGGTGTCTGACACACAGCAACCCTACATACAACAGGTGAAACACTATTGCCAATGCTTCTTTGCTATTAAAAGGGTTTTCAATGGCAGACTGATTTTTGGGAGTGGGTTACTGGGTCTTTCTCCCAAGCCTACAGTGTCTGGTATTCTCAGGCGTCTCCCATCCAAGTACTTAGCAGGCTTGACCTTGCTTAGCTTCTGAGATCTGATAGGATTGGCAGCCACAATGCTATGGCTGCAGGTGGGGGAAGCATACAAATATACATTTCCAGAGAGGAAAAATTACAAATTAAATTTATAGCTGGGGAGTAGTACAAATCTACAACATGGCCAAAATTCAAAAGGTTTTAGAGAATATCTAGGAAAATATTTCCAAGAATTGGAGAAGGTACACATCTCTTAAATGGAGACAAAAAAGAACAAAACAAAAGGGAACAATAAATTCCAGCATACTAAATTAAAAATGAAGTTATGGCAGGACACTGTAAACAAAAATAAAAGTTAAATCATAAACTGGAAGAGATATTTTCCAAAAATTACAGAGTTAGTACTTAGAATACATAAAAATGATGATCAAGTAATATAGAAGTGAGTCAAGGCATATAAAAGACCAGAAAAATCATTAATATTCATGGAGAAGAAACTAAAATTATTAATTAATCTATAAAGCACAACTCAAACTTATAATAATTCAGGAAAAGTATAATAAAATAAACTTGGAATACTACTTTGCAGTCATTCAAATGATAAAAACCTTTGAACCTCTGACAATGGGAGGCCATTTCACATTTTTTGTGCTGCTGATGACAGGATAACTGTGTACTTTCTCTTTCGGAAATAATTTGGTATTAGCTATTAAAATTGAGGATGCATTTTTCTCATGACCAAATAATTTTCTTCCTAGAAATTTTCACATATATATATGTAAGAGGAGAGAAGGACCTGGCAATCAACTCCCAAGGCAATCCCGAAACAGTTAGCCATTGAAAACCCTATGAGGGTCGCTATGAGTCCAATACCGACTTGACAGCACCTAACAACAACAACAATATGTAAGAGATATGCATAATGATATTTATATAGTAAAAGGTGGAGCACCCTAAATTCTAACCAACTGGAGAAGAAATACATTTTATATATTTATTTAGGGAATACTTCATAATAATTAAACAATAAACTACAACAATTGAATTAAATAAGTATAAAAACAAAGTTACAAAATGATAAACAGAGTACTATTTATATGTTTTTTAAAAAAATTAGTAATACATGCCTATATATATTTATAATCTTGTATGGAATGGTGGATGTTTCACATAAATAGATAATTACACTCTACAAGGTTGTACTACTTTCAAGGACAGAAATACTCTGACTCATCCTTTTTCCCACAATGTAGGATAAGTGGAGCACAATTAATATTTGACAAATTAATTCATAAACAAAACAAAGATTTCATGACTTTCAATTCCAATTCTCTCAGCATTTGTATACTAATTAAGGCTTTTGAAAACATGCATCATCTATTGAAAGAGAAAAATTAATTTGTCCTTCTAGTGACTGAAGATGAACTACCAAAAAGTTTGCTAATTTTATTTTTCCCTTAAAATCATTACATTTGTTTTTAAATATCAAAACCACATCCTAATCAATTTTTTCATGTTTTGATCACTCATAGGCATAAAATTCAGATGTGACAATGTGGTCTCCAAGAGAGAAAAATTATGCTTATCTAAAAATCTAATTCTATTCGTTTAGCACGGAAGTACAAAGGTCTATAAAAACAATGTGTTCCTGAACACTGAATCTGTACTTTTATTTTAAGTGCACACCTTAATAATACATAATAATTTGAAAGCCACTTCCTAGAAAAACAACAAAAAAACAATGTTTATGTGCACATATAATCCCAGTGTGTACCAGGGCTGCCAGGCCCTTCTTGGCAGCAGCAAGAACTCTGTACTGCCTATGCAAGTGATGATGTCAATAGCATTTACAACTTTTACATATTACAACCTGTACATATGCAACCATTACATACCATTACAACCTGTACATATGCAACCGTTGCTTATACATATATTTGATTTAAAGAAAAGGAGAAAACAGATTTGTTGGAAAGTACATGTTCCATATTCTACAGCATAAGCCCAGTACAATCAATTGCAATCAATTGTCTATTCTGTGATCATTCAACATCAATGGTTTAGAATTCTATGATATACATAAAGACTGCATGCATTTGGTCTCATTCACTTGACTCTAACATAAGTTCTGGCATTGGGAGTTCCATGTCTTAGGCTTTGATATTTATTACCAAACTCAACAATCACTTGGTCTTAACCTTGTCTTATGCATCTGAATAGATTCCAGTGAAACAAAAATGGAGAAGCTTAATGCCTAAAGTGAGCTGAGGACCACAAAGAACCCAGTTGCTCAACAGTACGAGATCAGAACTGTGTCCTCAGCTGAGAGGTAGCACTTGGAGAGACCCTAATCTCTGGATATTAGGCTGCCCATAATCTCTGGATGTTAGGTGAAACTGGGGTTGTTTCTGTTCCTCCAGATGAAAGATGGGACACTGATCTCACTGTGAGTGGGGCCACTCAGGACCAGACATGGCCAAAGCAACCAAAGCAGTTTTCGTGAAGCCTCCCAAGAAAGCACATCACATCTCTCCTCCAAGGGGATGTTGCTTTCCTTTGGAGTTGCTGCATCTTCCCCAGAGCAATGAGCATCACTTGTCCAATAGAGTGGGTAAATGCTGCAGGACAACTACGGTGGATGTGGGGGCCACTACCCACCTCCACACTGTCTAGAACACCACATCTGCTCTTGGGAGCAATTTAGTTTATAAGAAATTCCCATGAGTTCAGCTCCTGCTTTAGAGCCGATGTAACAACCATCACCTTCCATCACAAAATTAATTCCTTTCCAAGAAAACAGGCTTTCAGTGTCAAAAACTTTCTCAACTTGTTTTACTCTGCATTTTATCATCTGATAATGAAAGCCAATGTCATGGTTGCCAGCAAACACCTTCAAATGCAAATCCTGTGGGTACCTGAACATCTTCTGAAATTACTTAACATCATCTGCTGAGGTTTGGGAGGAGCTCCACTCCCCTTCATCAAAAATGTCCCCCAGAATGAAGATGACCTCTGGTTATAACAACCACAGAGCTGTATAAAAGGCTCTCTGCATTTGCCTTTCCTGTCATAAATTGTCTAACCAGTGGCCTCTTATGCTCCCAAGCAAGTGTATGTCAGCCAAAAACATGCCTTTCAGCACAGACTTCTGTTTACTGACATTGGCTGGAGTTTTCACTTCAGGCCAATTACAGTGAAATATCACTTAGTAGTACATTAAAAATTCACAAAATAGAAGCACAACAAAGATAACAGCTATCAGTTTCAATAGTAATGAACTCTTCCTCTTCAATAGATAAAAATTCTGCCTTCCAAGCCCAGCTTATCAAAGCCATTTTTCCTGTCCAGGAGTCACCAGCAATGAAGAGGCAAGTCCATCATGAATTCACTTGGGAGAAACCACTAGAACTTTGGGAGAAGTGATGATGGAACCATGTCCTAGCTGTGTACCTTCTTTAAAAAGTGCCACTGGTGGGCTGAGACTGAACGACAGCCTCTCAGTTGGCACGTAGTTCCCAATATCAGAGCAGGTTTATCTGTGCTGAGACGTTTGTTCTTGCTGAACCAGAAGGACACCATTGCAATGCAGGCCAGGAGCTCCACAGAGTACTGTGTTAGCTTCCTGTTTCTGCAGCTTCCCCCAGGCACATCAGTGTCACTTCAGAAACCTCTACTAATTTTAATCTTTTATGAAATCTTAAAAATTATGGGTGGCACAACAGAGCTCCTTCTCCAAAGGCCTCTTCAAAAAACTGATCTTCACAAAACTGGTTTCATTTACCAAAAAGAAAAAGAATACTGAATTCTTGGGATGATCTTATGTGTAATTCTATCATCTTTCCTTCATAAAATCCAGAAATTTTATTGTTCGTTAAATGCTAACCCCAGAGACCAAGTCTGACCTATTAGTAGTTTACTAAAAACAGCCAAATTGTTAAAAACCCAGCAAGAAAGGACTGACTTTAATACATCACTACATTCTTCACTAAGATCATGACAATTTTTAATAACCCATTTAGTAGTGATTTCCCATCTTTTTTAATTCTGCTAACACCTCATACAAAAATATGTACAATAATACTTTAATGGATATAATGAGCAAGAGGCTTCCACCCTCCAACTCACATTTTAATTACTCAAAAACTTTTATCCTAAGCAGAAAACACACTTATGACTGTCCTCCTACTCACTCCTCCACTCCAGTTCCTCTGCTTACTTCATTAGACATCTGTTCTGGATCTTTGAATTTGCCTGTATTAATCTAGCCAGAAACATTGTGGGAGCAAAGAACAAGACCTTTAATATTCTACATTCACTTCTCAACTAAATGCTGCAATACTAAACTATGGGACAAATGAGGCTTGGACAGGGTAGAAACTAGAGCCTATATTGTTTGCATTGTCCAAAAATCTCTTTTATTCAATCAGTAACTCAAACTGTGCAAGTTTACATTCACCCATAAAAGCATTTCACATACGAGCGGATGGGTCACAGTAGAAAAAAAAGGCAAAGAGCTACTTGTTAAGTGAATTTTAGTTCACCATGAAAGTTCACCCCCACATGAGAAAGCTCCTTTTTTCATCTTAGATAATCAGTTTTTAAGTTTGTTACATAAGCTACTGAAAACTGATGGTTTCCTCTGTTACATAATTTGTCTTTCAATTCCTATAAAAATGAAGTTCAAGGCTAATGATATAACATTAACTTACCTTTCAAATCATAGTCCAGCAGTTATTGTGCCCTGATCTCCTAGAAAATGAGTGTAGTGTGTCCCCACAAGTTCCCTCTGGCCAGTGGTGGTGGGATAGAGGCATACAGTTGTCAACAAGCTTTGATGCTAAACCAAGCATATGTAGTAACCTAGTGGCTCTATTCTAGCTTTTCTGCTCTAGTCCCAGAACACCAGTTAAAGTGTAGGGAGTGAATTACAGAGTTTGCCAAAACTTGACTGCATCTAGGCAGTGGCCCAATTTGGGGGAAGAAGTGGCTTAAGTAACCTACAGAGAGCTAGCAGAGAGTTAAATCATTATCAGTAATTTTAATATCACTTCACCTCTGAGGCCAGTCTTCCAGAATCTCTTTATCCTAAAATCCTCTTTTATTCCTGAAAACATCCCATCTGAAAAGATGATGCCTCCTGGCACAAATTGTTCACCCTGCCTGGTCCACTAAATTTCTCTAAGAGCTTAGGCTGTATGTGGAATGATAGAGGCCTAAGAGCCAAGACCTGAATATGCCTATCATATATATTCAGTGGCAACAAGTCATATAAAGTAGATGATAATATTCTCTCTGTGTAAATTTCAAATAAAGGCTAATTACCACTGGAAAAATAAACAAAACCTGTGACTATCAAATCAAATGGCTCAAAAGCAAATCCCTCTGCTGCTTGGCCTTGCTCTCTTTAATGGGCTTCTGTAAAGCCTTCACACCCAGGGTACACAGCACCTCCTCTGGGATCCTAACCCCACCTCTGGCTAGGAGATTCAATCAGCCCCTGCTCTGCAATCCCCAAGTTATTGTCTGTCTTTTTAACACCTAATCCACTATGATATGCTTGTGTCTACTTACCAATGTGTTTGAAGAGACCCTGGGTTTACACACCTGTAAAAGATTTTATAGAAAATGGGCAATTGATGAGGACCTTATAAAGGTGAGCACTAGCTTTCCATCATCAGGACCAAATAAGAGCCCTTTGTTTCAATGTATCAATGGGGTATATGAAAAACGGTGATTGTCTTTGGGAACTTTATTTTTCAGGTGGCAGCAGTTTTCTCATCACATTGGCATTTGTCAAATGACTAATTTTAACTGCCATCTTTTACACAAAGTTAATAAAATATAAGCTTATTTTTGAACCAGTTTCAGAGGATATAATGACCTCATTTATCCAGACAAGCTAACCAACCCAGAAACAGTACTTGTGGTAGTCACTTTTAAGAAATTACTTGCCAAATAATGGGCTTGTTAAATAGCAAATGTCAAAAAAAAAAAAAAATTCAGAAAACACCAAAAAAAATGTGACTAAGAGGCTTTCTCTGAAGAAAAAGCAAATATTTAAATCTAGTAGAATGTTGTTGTTGGATGCCATCAAGTCATGTCCCACTCATAGGGACCCTCAGAGTTTTTGAATGCTAATTGTTTTGGGACTGTTCAGGAGTGGGCTGCCACATACTTCCCCCATTTTTTGCAGTGCTGGGGATTGAACCCAGGGCCTTAAAGAGTGCAGACCGGCACTCTACCCACTGAGCCCAGTGGAATGTTAATCTACTATAAATATGGTTATGCTAAGGAACAATCTGGATGAAAAGTGTGACAGTTTTAAAAACTGTACTCTCATATAAATATGTTTATACTAGAAAATGCTAAAATTTAGATGGATTCCATTCTTAAATGGTGAACTATGTAGATTTTTACATGTATAAACAAAATTTCATCTAATCTAAGTATATTTTACATGTCAATCTGATTTCAGGATAAAAGTATTTTGATCAGTAACTATCAGACCAAGCCCAAACAAATATGAAAGAATTGGTTTAATTTCCCAGATTTACAGAGATTTCTGACATGTGTTTGGACTGAACTTCCTTAGTGGAGAGTTAAAGGGGACAGTGGACCTTCAAAAAGCAATCCAAAGGTTAAAATTAAAAATTTCAAGTTAGGCAGACGTAGACTAAAATTCTAATCCCTACCCTTTTGTATAAAATAACTAAATTTTCTAACCTACTATTTCTTAATTGTAAAATGGAACTTCTTGTTATTGTTGCTGTTAGGTGTTGTTGAGTGACACTGTGCCATGCCCTGCACTATTGTCAGTGCTTCTCTGCTATTTATAGGATTTTCAATGGTTGATTGTTTTAGGAGTGGACTACTGGGCCCTTCTCCCAAGCCTACCACACCTGGTATTCCCATGTGGTCTCCCATCCAAGGACTAACCAGGACCAACCTTGCTTAGATTCTGAGGTCTCACAAGAATGGACGCAGAGTGGTATGGCGGTAGATCTACATATGTAGTTCCTATGAATTCTTACTGGAAGGCATTCCCAGGTGCTTATTGTATTCTAATTCTAGGAATACAAGCTATTTATTTATTGTCTTATATTACAGTTTTCTTATTTCCTTACCAAGATGTGTTTCCTTCATCTTTTGCCATTATACTAAAATAGTACACACTTAAAAATATTTCTTCTACATGTTTCTTCCTACCATTCCACAGGATCATAGTTCTTTATAAGATAAAAGACCTGATTTTATCAATTTACTAGATTTCCTCTTTCAAGAAACTTTATGTCCCAGAAATATTTTGGGATTCCTAAAATAACTACTTCCTAACTACTTCTAATTTTTATTAATTTACTTGAAACCTTTCAGACAAAGACTGATTGAGGAAATAAACTCACTTATTTCAGGATAATTCTAGGTTATCTTGACCTTGACTACAGCTTCAGTTAGATTTCTTCAAAGCAAACAGAATGTCTTCACGGAATAACATGAAGTATCACTAGAGAAACTTACTATCAATCTAGTGCCCCATTATGATAGAGCCCCTTTGATCTCTAGTCAGTCTGCCTAATGTTTTGGAAGAGATATTTTACTCTCTGTTCTGGAAAACTATTATTACTTTCTTATATTTGATGAAAAGAAACTGTCAAAAGCCTCAAAGATTGTTGAAATGCTGTATGAGGCCTAAGTCCAAACTGCTATTCTGACAGGCTTTGGTTATTTTTTCAAATCTGCACTTGGTTTTCACAATTCCTCCATTTCACTCTCAGTTCATTGTATTTGGAAAAGCAATCAGAATCCTTCCTTATGTCATAAGAAAGAGTCACCTTTTTTTGCATTTTAAAACTTGTGAAAAAATTGTTCCTTTTTTATGATACTGGGGTCACACATGCTAGGCAAGTGCTCCACCACTGAGCTGCACAGTTGGATCCCCAGCCCCATTTTTATTTTTTGTTATGAGATAGGGTCTGCCTCTGGCCTCAAATCTGCAACTCTTCTGCCTCAGCCTCCTCCTTTGTTACAATTACAGGCATGTAGCACAGCACCTAGTTAAATCTTCTAGAAGAATTTTTGTTACCTAGTCTTGAACATGAAGTTACCAACTTAACTGTTATCATGCTTCTGGGATCACATATGCCCCCATAATGCACATATCTATGTTTAGGTTAGTGCTACAATGCCTCATGTCTGGCATCTGCCCAAGGTCTGTTTTGACCCTGCAATACCAGTTAAGGGTTAAAAAAAATTCATCTTAAGTGGGAGTACACATTTCTAACCTGTGAGGAGAGGAAATTTAGATATCTTGGCAAATGGGAACAAAAATGAAGATGAGATAAAAGAGAAATGCTTCCTTAGACACAGTGCAGACTATCTCTGAGTGCCATCACTTCAGCTGGGTAGAGTGGGGTGGAAAATAACCACAGAGTCACTAACATGAATTCCTCCTAATAGGTGGAGGTCTTTCTGCAGCATCTACTTCTCTTCATTTGTACTCTTCAGTGTGATTTACAGGCCTCTTCTCTCCCTCATTTTTAGAAAGTGTTGGCAATGGTATAGCAGCAAGTGAAAATCACTGAAATATGTTTGGGGTTCTACATAGGAAGTGGAAATCCCCAAATACAGGATACTGTGGGATCTTGAGCAAATCATTCTCTGTTTTTTGATATCAGTTTTTATTTTTAATTTATAATGCCTGGATGGGGAAAACATAAAGTCTAAGGCCCCTTCCCGTCTAGCAGTCTACCTTTTTAATATTTTGTTTTATTTTTAATTCTATAGGTATTTTCTCCTATAGATATCAAGCACATCACATTTTTAATTGTTATTTTTAAACTACACACACAGACACACTTGTGTATACAAAGTTTAAATCTCTGTGTTAGTGAACTGTCCAACCATTTCCAAATGTGAAGACAACCTTCACTAATTCAGATTCCAAGTTAACAGACCAGAGTAATGGATATTGGAGTTACATCACAAAAGAATAAAGACTAACCCCAAAAATCTAAAATGGCAGGCTTCTGGGCATTTGGCTGCCTCTACTCTATAAATCACTGTGTTTATGTGATATTCTCAGAAGGGTTCTCATTGTTATTTACTCCTCAATATTTGGTGTGAAACATCAAAAGAACCAGAACAGAAAAATGTCAAGCCCAAGTAGAACATGTTTCAAGAGAATTTATTTTAGTACCAATTTAACTTTTCCCTGAATTTCAAGAACAAGGGTGACATCAGACCACTATATTAAATGGAATTCATCCAGTTCTAATTACAACTCCCTACTGCAAGGCCTAAGGACGCCATGCTACTTTTGGCACATGTAAGTTACTGGATGGACAGATTGTACTAAACAGAGAAATCTCCAGAGAAATTTGTATTACTGTATCTTGTGTGGTAAAGTTTTCAGAGAAAAGCCAGGAATTGAGATTCATTTGTTTATAACATTTTAATTGTGTATTTTGTTGGAAGAACTTAAAATGAAAGGAGCTTTGTCCTTTAGTAGGTACTAGTGCACAGCTTTTGCTTTTATTTTTTTCTTTTAGCCTCTTTTCATCCTTTCAATAGAAAGGATGAAATCCTTTGAATAGAAGGATTTCATTCTTTCAATAGAAAACAGTTGGGAATAGTTGTATCATTCTAGGCATATGAGTGGTAACTTCTTGTAAGGGTGTTGGAACACAAACTATTCTAAAACAAGTTGTCTTTTTAAAAGTGTCTTGCTTCTTTTGTGCCAGTTAATTACAATATTAACCTTTTTCTTTGCCATGGTCTATTTTCTTTTATTTGTTCTAATCTCATGATTGTTCATGCAGTAAGGAGGGAAAGTAAGTAAACAGCAAATTTAAACTTATGGAGCTTACTGTGTGCAAAGAGCCGGACCAGGGAGCCTCTCACATGAAAAGAAAGAAAAAAACCAGGGATGGCACAGTAAGTGACAAAGACAGGAGCTTCAATAGAAGTACAAGGAATAGAAATAATATCACAATATCTGGTACATTATGCAGATATGTGAAAGTGGAAGATACAGTCTCATTAGAGAGCTCAAGCTTGCCAAGTAAAGCCTCACAAGGAACTGGGACTTCAAAACAGCAGTGCTGAAGCTTTGAAGTCATGCTAAGCTCCCACTGTAGTGTGTATTAACCAAAACTTAGGCTCCTATCCAATTCTGCTCCATTCATCAAAATCGAAGGGGAAATTTCTCTTTCAAAGAGCAAGAGCTTTAGAATGTTAAAATTTCTGCAGTCCAACTCTCTAATTAGGAAGATAAGAATAAGAAGTAACATTAAGCTGAAGAGTCTCAAAGTCCATGGAATTAAAACAAAAGTAAGTGTTCAATCCTCATGACATTTGCTACATTTTAAATTGTGCTTTAAAATAAGTACTGAGCGGGGGGCTGCTGGAGGTATGGCTCAGTGGTTGAGCTCTTGCAAAAAGCATGTGTGAGGCCCTGGGACCGTGGGTTTGGCTCCTCAGTACCAAAAAAAAGAAAAAGAAAAAAAAGGAAAGAAGGAAAGAAAGAAAGAAAGAAACAAAGAGAGAGAGAGAAAGAAAGAAAGAAAGAAAGAGAAAGAAAGAAAGAAAGAAAGAAAGAAAGAAAGAAAGACAGACAGACAGACAGACAGACAGACAGACAGACAAAAGTACTGAGAAGTGGGGAGACTTTTTAAGTTTTTCATAAAAGCATGAGACTTCATGGACATGGCATGCTAAGGTGGGCTTCCTGAGAATGGCAATGAAACAAAGAGAAATGTGATGAGAACATGTGACATGGGATTCAGGGTCTACCTGAGAGAAAATGGTTATGGGTCAAAAGCATGGTGTCAAGTTTCTAAAGACCAATGGTTTACAATTGAGCACTCTACCATTGTTGCCTTTTTTTTTTTTTTTTTTTTCAGTACCAGGGGTTGAACCCAGGACCTCACGCTTGCATGCTCTGCAAGTGCTGGACCACTGAGCTGCACCCCTAGCCTATTTTTTTTTTAACTTTTTGAGACAGGGTCTCGCTAAATTACACAGACTACCTCTGGTCTCGAACTTGCAATCCTCCTGCCTCTGCTCCCCGAAGCCTCTGGGATTACAGGCATGTGCCACAGTGCCTGGCTATTGTTGCCTATTTTTAAAACATCGTTACACTTATAGAAGTGCTTATCACATTTGTTTGGCTTATCAACCAATTTTAAAGTCTGGGACTTGGACTGAAAACAAAGACATCTTTTATCTCTCAATATAAAACACAAGTTTTTATATACAATGATAGAAAAGAGCATAGATTCCCTAGAGTAGTAGGCCTTCAAGGGTGGTTCTGAGTCAAAAGCAGCAACTAGATACTTGTTAAAAACATAAGTTCTAGAAGAATCAGAATCAGAATTCAGGAAGTAGGGCCCAATAGTCCTGTTATAATAGCCTTTTCAGCTGAGATTTGGGAACCACTGTTTAGCAAATAAGTTGTTGTTGTTGTTGTTAGGTGCCGTCAAGTCAGGATCCAACTCATAGCGACCCTCATAGGGTTTTCAATGGCTGACTGTTTCGGGATTGCCTTGGGAGTGGATTGCCAGGCCGTTCTCCCATTTTTGCGGTGCTGGGAATTGAACTCGGAACCTCAAGAGACTGCAGCGCAGCGCTCTACCAACTGAGCTAAATCCCAGCCCTAGCAAATAAGTAGAAAACATCATATTTAAAAGTTCAAATTTTTTTAAGTTTTTCTTCTTGCAATTTTTTTTGCTGATATAAACAACATAGATATACATATGAATAAGGACCACATAATATTCTGTTTTATGTATCCATTACATAATTTCAAATGCACTTTGAACATATTTATCTCCTCAAACACTTAGCAACTCTTTATGGTGAAAATTTTCAAAATCCTTTCTTCTGTTTTTTGAAACACCCATTACTTTATTGTTGTCTATAATTGCCCTCCTATACAATAGCACACCAGGACTTCTTGCTCCTATCTCACAATAACTTTGTACCCATTAACCAATTTTTCCCCATCTACTCCTCACTTTCCCTGTCCTCTGGTGACCACCATTATACATTTAACTTCTCTGATATCAACATTTTTAGATTCTACATATAAGATTATGTGGTATTTGATTTTTCGTGCCTAGCTTATTTCACTTAACATAATGATCCATGTTCCATGTTGATTGATATTTCATCTATGTTGTTGCAAATGACAGAATTTGTGTTTTTTTGTTGTGTTTTGTTTTGTTTTATTGTTTGGTTTGGTTTTGGGTTTGTTTGTTTGTTTGTTTTGGTACTAGAGGTTGAACCCAGGGCCTCACACTTGCATGCTCTGTAAGCACTGGACCACTAAGCTGCACCCCCAGCCCATTTTTTTGCTTTTTGAGACAGAGTCTGGCCAAATTACGCAGACTGCCTCTGGTCTCAAATTTGTGATCCTCCTGCCTCTGCCTCCCAAGCTGCTGGGATTACAGGGTGCGCCACTGTACCCAGCTAGAATTTGGTTATTTTTTATGTCTAAATATAATTCCATTGTATATATTTGCCTCACTTTGTTAATCCATTCTTCAGTTGCTGGACACTTAGGTTGTTTCCATTTCTTGGATTTTGTGAATAGTAGTATAAAAACATGGGAGTGTAGTGAATCTTCAACATATTGATCTCATTTCCATTGGACCTATACCCAGTAGTAGGATTGTTAAATAATATGGGAGTGCTATTTTTAACTTTTTGAGGAATCTCCACTATATTTTCCACAGTGGCTGTTCTAATTTCTACTACTAAGAACAATGTTCCCTTTTCTCCACATCCTCAGCAGTACTTTAGTGTTTTTGAAATAGCCATTCTTACTGACATGAAGTTATATCTCATTGTGGTTTTGCTTCACATTTTCCTGGTGATTAGTAGTGACAAGCATTTTTTATTATGTTTATAGCTCTTTTTTTGAGAAATGCTATTTAGATCAGTAGCCCATTTTTAAGTTGGATTTGGAGGTTTTTTTGTTTGTTTTTGTTTTTGTTTTTGCTATTGAGTGTTTGGAGCCTCATATATTCTAGACATCAACTCCATGTTACATAAATAGTTTGCAAACATTCTTTCTCAGGTTGGCAAACGTTCTCCCTAGGTTTTCCCTGTACTCTGCTGAGTGCTTCCTTTGTGGTACAGAGGCTTTTTAGTTTGATGTAATTCTGTTTCTCTATTTTTGCCTTTGTTTCCTGTGGAGTCTTACTCAAAAAATCTTGCCCATTCCAACATCCTGAAGCATTTCCCCTGTGCTCTCTTCTAGCCATTTCATAATTTCATGTTTTACATTTAAGTTTCTTACATTTATGTTGATTTATGTAACTGGTGAGAGATAAGGGCCTAATTTCATTGTTCTGCATGTGGATATCCAATTTTTCCCAGCAACATTTATAGAAAAGACTTCCCTCCAATGTATATTCTTAGCACATTTGTGGAAAATCAGTTGACTATAGATATGTGGGTTTCTTTCTAGACCCTTTATTCTGTTTCATGTGTTTAAAGAGGCATATATGCCTCTTTTTATGCAATACCATGCTGAGAGTTTTTTCATTATTTTATTAATGCATATTAGGTATACCAAATAATGAATTTTATTGTGACAATTTCATGTATATAACATGTTGTGAACATATCCACCCTCCACTATTCTCCCTACATTTCCCTCCCTACCATTCTCTCTTTTTGGCCCTCTTCCTCTTCACAAATAGTCCCCCTTCTACTTTCATATTGTCTTTCCTTTTTCCCCCTAGATTCCACATAAGCAAGAAAACATGCAATACTTGTCTTTCTGAGTCTGGCTTATTTCATCCAACATAGTAATCTCCAGTTCTGTCCATTTGCCTATAAATAACATGATTTCACACTTCTTTGTGGCTGAATAATACTGTATTTTCTTTATCTATTCATCTGTTATTAGGAACCTAGGCTTATGTCAGGCTCAATGGTGCACAACTGTAATCCTAGTGACTCAGGAGGCAGGAGCAGGAGGATCAGAAGTTCAAGACCAGATGCAGTCTCCGTAATTTAACAAGACCCTATCTGAAAAATTGGCTGGAGGTGAAGCTCAGTGGTCCAGCACTTGCAAAGCATGCAAGAACTAGGCCCTGGGTTCAACTGCAAAAAGAAAAAAAAAAGGGAACCTAGGTTGATTCCATAGTTTGGCTATTGTGATTAATGCCACCATATACATGGATCTGTAAGATACTTCTTTTTTTATTGGAAATTTTTAATGTACAACTTAATGGGTTTCATTCTGACATGTATTTCATTGTGACATTTCCATATATGCATTTCATTATACATTGCTCGTATAACTTCCCCCTTACCTTCTCATGACCCTCCTCCCCCATCCCCCATCCCACCCCCCAATGATCTCCTTTCTACTTGCATGTCTTTTTGTGGGAATATTTATCTATATAGGTGCATCCTGATTTTTATTTAGGTCCAAATGTTTTTCTATAGTGATCTATCTTTTTACATTCTCAGCACTATTACATGAGTGATCTAGTCCATTTGCTTTAACACCATCCTTGGGTATTATTGGTATTATTATTATTTCCTATAGTAATGAAGTTGTGCTGTTTACATTGAGGTTGACTGATCCGCCCTTCCTCCATCATGGTTGGCTTTCTTCCCCCTCCCATCTTCTCCTATCATTGCTTCCTTTGCCAGATCCCTCCCACCTTCTTTCCACTCCTTAAATTGTCCCTTCTACACTAAGTTTATGTGAGCATTTTATTATGTTCCAATTTATGTATGGGATTTCTTCCTTCTTTTAAGTTTGATTCAGCTCGCACATATGAGTGAGAACATATGGTACTTCTCTTTTTGTAGAGTGTCCTGGAGCAGGCTTATAATACCAGCATCAGGAGGTGGAGGCTGAAGTGTTGGGAGTTTGAGGCCAGCCTGTGCTAAGAGAACCGATCTCAAAAAAAAAAAAAAAAAATCAGGAAATAATCTATAACACACTGAACAAAAGAGATGAAGAATATATTAGGAAATGGAAAAGTCCTCCCATGTTTATGGATCACCAAAAGTATTATTGTAAAAATAGCCATACTCCCAAAAAATGATCTATAGAGTCAATGCAATACCATCAAGACATAAAAGGTATTCTTCACAGAACTAGAAAAAAAATCCTAAAATTCATATGGAAGCTCAAAAGGCAGTGAAGAGGCAAAGAAGTGTTGAGCAAAAGAACAATGACAGAGGTATCATAATACCACAATTCAGATTATATTATAGAGCTGTATTAACAAAAATGGCATGGCATTGGCACAAAAACCAGCACATAGATTTACGGGATAGAAAAGAGGATCCAGAAGTAAATCCATACCTGGTTCTTGACAAAGGGGCCAAAAACATACATTGGAAAGAACTTCAACTTTTAAGACACTAAAATAACTTTTAATCAATTTGTAAATTATGTGCTATGTTTTCCCTCTGTTGCTGTCAAAAGCACAAATCTTAGCCGACGGAGTCATTTCAGCACTGCATACAAAACAATCAAAGACCTGGGTGTTACCAAGAAACCATGAAAAGTCTGACAAGGCCTAGGACAGGGCATGAGAGAGAGGAGGGCAGTTCGAGCTGGAGGCATCTAGAGAGAATACAAACAGGATACAGTGGGGTCCTTAAAGGAAAATTTCCCAATGAACCAGTGTGTCAGTTCATGAAAGCATGCTTACTCCACTAATCCAGAAAAAGAAGAAGAAAAAAAGAAAAGACTCTACGCCCCATCATAGACTTAAGAGGGAAACAGTGACCTCTTTTAGGTAAATTGATGACCCTCTTCAGCAGAGTTTACAAACAAGGAGTGAGAGCTAGACACCCTCCTGGCCTTAGGCTATAGCCAGCAAACCCCGATTAAACTCTCAGGTCTGAAAATGACTGTGAGAAGATCAAAAAGAACATAGGGGTTTCTTTTAGGCAGAGTCCACTTAAGAGTTCCACAGCCTAGCTTCCCTTTGGACTGTGTTCAGAGTATCTAAACAAAATAGATGGGGAAAAAATGCACACCCTGGAAATGACAAAGACATTTCCCCACTAAGTGGACACAGCCCTGAGCTAGGACTCAAAATTGGCCCAGTGTGTAAGAACCTTGCCTAGGCTGCCCTGTCTAGAGTGTTCTCCCAGGCAGGAGGCATAAAAAAAAAAAAGAAAAGAAAAGGAAAGAAAAATGGGCTGGGAAAGAGTGTGCTGGCTCCTCAGGCCTATTAATGCAGAGGTTAAAGACCCACCCTAATTTTTCTTGAATCTCCCACTGTGTATTGTTAAATGTGAATCTCATCAGCTCCTTCTGGTGTTATTTACATTTTCACATGCAACATTCTACAGACACAGCAATGGGCTTTGGGACTCACAGCCACATACCACAAATTTATACCAATTCTCTATAACAGACTAAAGGTATCATGCCTTTAATGTTTTCTCAAGTATGGATCAATGGCCATCTATATAAGGAACTTAGGAGTTCTTGTTAAAAATTCAAGTTCTCAGATCACATCCCAGACTAAAATAATCAGAAAACTCCTAAAGTGGAGCTCAGGAATCTATATCTTTAATAAAACTCTTGAGTAATTTATATGTCCTTTAAAATTTAAACATGGACAGTTGGCTCAACAGTCAAATCAACTTTGAAAATTACATCATACCAACACACATTAATTGTCGATATATGCTTTGACTCCACAATGTCACAACAATGAGAAAGAGAGAGGGAGAGATTGAAACATTTTGATACAGGACATAAATAGGCAAGAATACTTAAAGTACTGAAGAATTGAAAGGAGGCAATGAGAAAGTGAAAAGCAAACTGTTCTAGTTTCCTGCATAACAGATTACCACACTACACAAAGGGAGGTTTAACATAAAAGAAATTTATTCTCTCACAGGTCTGGAGGCAGACGTCCAAGACCAAGTTGCCAGCAGAGCTGCTCTCACTCCATAGCTCTAGGAAAGAATCCTTTTCTTGCCTTGTAACACTTTGACAAACCATAGTTTGTGGCTTCATCACTCTACTCTGTCTCTGTGGTCACATTGGCTCCTGTTCCTCCTGGTGGGTCTTCTCCTTCACTCCTCCACTTAGAAGGACACACCTGATTGTATTTTGGCTCCGCCAGATGACCAGGAGTAGCTGTTCCTCTCAAGATTTCTAGTTGCATCTGAAAAGATATTTCTTCCAAATAAATGCAGATTCACAGGTTCCAATAATTATCCCAATATAGAAACAAGGAGGGGAAGAAAGTAAGAAGGATGTAAGAGGAGAAAGCACCAGCTTCCCTCTTTGTCCCTGGCATATTTAGCCAGGAGTGCTGGGTGTCTTGGAGCCCAGATGAGCCCATGGTGCTAAGAGATTGAAATTTAAATTAGTATAATAACTATCTCTGTATCCTGCCCTCTTCATTGGCTTGCTCCTACATTCTACATGGGACTGAGGAAGACCTAGTCCTCATGAGGTCAATGATGATTTAACCACAGGAAAATTAGAAGATGAAAGTACAACTAACCACTTGCAGTGTTATTAGAATAAGCAAGAAGAGTTCTGGAAATGTGATGTGTGCATAGTAACAAAACATCTGTCAGTGTACCAACCATTTCACTCATCCACAGAGAGATTTTGGAGAAGAGTGACCTAAAATGAAAACTTCAACCTCTCCTACTTGCCAAATCCTCCAGCCTTGGAAAACTCACTTCACACTAAAGTGTGCTAAAATCATATGATCCAGGAAAAAATTTCATTGTGCAAGTCATATGTCCTAATCACGCTAAGAGTCAGTAACACTTGGCATAAATTATTGAATAGGATAAATTGTTTCCAGAGTATAAGACCCAATTTATGTCTAAAATACAAAGAACTTTAAAAAGTGCCACTTAAATATTCTGACTCAAAAAACTTTATTTAGGGATGCACTGAAGGGGACAAATGGAAATTCAGACCCTGTCAGTACATTGCCATAGGTGATTTTCTCCTACTGGGGCATATATAGCCTAATATACAGTTCTTCACAATTCTGCTGCTTCAAATTTAAAAATAACATGGTGCCAGCAGGAGAGGGGAGGGAGGTTAATCAGGAGGTCAAAATGAGCAATGTATAATAATACCCATGCAATTTTACACGAATTAAAATGCAATTTTACACTAACAAAAAATTATTCATGTTACATAGCATGACAATTTCTTATGCATTGGATCTTATATCATATTTTGGACATAACTTATGCGGGTGAAAGGAGAGAATCTAGAATTTTCTGGAAACTTTGAGACGCTGGACCCTTACAGGGAATCTCTAGCCCTGAACTCTGGAGAGCAGTAAATCCTTCTCATGGCTCACCTCTTTCAGTAGCAAACTGCAACTGACAACTTCCATCTTGGGGAGTTATTCTCATATTATCCTCATATTACTGGGAAGAAACTTTTTATCATTTCTTAAATTTGACAGTGTCCTAATGCTAATAGTACTAGTAAAGTCCTTTTATTGAGAACAAGCATTGTTTTGTATTTTTCCAATTGTTTCATCTCAATCCCCAGCTCTAAAGCATAGATGGAAACCCCAGTTTTATAGAGAATGACACTGAGACTCACATAGGCAAAGCTACTTGCCCTAGTGCTCACCATCAGGATGGGTAAGAGCCAGGTTTTACATCCATTCTAACACCAAGCCCCTTCTCTCCACTATTCCTCTCCCCTCAGACCCCCACTGGAGTGAATTCTCCCTCTGCCAAAGTATCACTTTGAATTGTTCTTCATTTCGCCCCTTCTCTCCACTATTCCTCTCCCCTCAGACCCCCACTGGAGTGAATTCTCCCTCTGCCAAAGTATCACTTTGAATTGTTCTTCATTTCTTGTGCTGTTGCCACAAGTCTTATGTAACCTGCTTATCTGTCTTGATTAATATGTTATTATCAGTTTCTTTGATGGGGGTTTGAATTTTAAATCTGTGGAAACTATAGTTTTACAGAAACATGAGCATCCTTGCTTCCTTCCTCTTGGGTTTATAGCAAACATCTCCAAATCTTTGTCTACTTTTTCCTATCAAAAAAACAATCACTATACTAGGAAATAAGATAAATCCTGTGGAAACTGATCATTACCTTTGAAGCAAGTTATCTAAGGTATAGTTTCATCCAGGACCTTCAAATAAAGCTCAGTTTCTTTCAGTACCATGGAAACATGTCTTGTTTCAGACTCCTACACCTTCCTTAGCACCCAGAACCTTGAGGCCCAAGCTGTTCTAGATGAATTGTTGTGGCTAGTGTTCTTTATCAGCTGAAATTCTTTCCAAGTCTTATGTACACCTAGCTACATTCCTTAGTTATTGCCTAGTAAATTATTCCTCTGCTAAGTGGTTAATAGCTCATATTGTGTAACTTATTGTTCCTCCTCAGAGAAAAATGTCTTCAACATAAGTTCCACAAAAACAGTCTCTAAATGTGAAACTTCAGTGATTGGGGAAGACTAATAAAACAAATAAGTTTGATAAAGTTACCCTAGAACCATATGATTTTAGAATTCAGGACCTTAGAATGCTTTTATCTCTCCTTGAAACTCTCATTTTATGTTTAGAAACTTAAAGCAGAGTGGATAAATTTATTCCAGTCATTCCAGAATGCAAGCCAGGTCTTCAGTGAATTTTAATAAACACATAGGATTTTGCTGATTCCTCCTTACATTATGCCAAGTCAGTAGATGTTTTTTCCCACCTTATATCAGCCACCTTCAATAAGTATTCAAATAACTTATTAAAAAACAATACTCTCATTTTTTTCTCATGGTGTTAAGCAACAAATGAGCTGACCAAACAATAATCTTTAGTCCATTGGAATTCTCAAGATTTAAAAAACCTATATAAGTATGTGGGCTGGGATTTAGTTCAGTGGATAGAGCACTGCGTTGCAGTCTCTGAGACCCCAGGTTCAATTCCCAGCACCGCAAAAATGGGAGAATGGCCTGGCAATCCACTCCCAAGGCAATCCCGAAGCACTCAGCCATTGAAAACCCTATGAGGGTCGCTATGAGTCAGATACCGACTCGATGGCACCTAACAACAACAACATATAAGTATGTGTATTGGGATTTAGCTCAGTTGGTAGAGCGCTGCTCTGTAGTCTCTGAGGTCCTGGGTTAGTATTGTGGTAGTCTCTGGACTCCTTAAGAATTCAATTCTTGAGCCAGGCACAGTGGCACACTGATTCAAGGTTAAGTAAGCATTCAGATAACATTTTGTAACAGCCTTGGCAATGTATGTATTCCATTACTCCTCAAGGTCTGGGTGGCTCCTCTTCCTTGGAAGGAGGTGTAGGAGGACATGATTTAATGGCCCATTTGAAAGTGGAAGAGTGGCCATGGTTGCTGGAGAGAGTCAAGGAAATTTTGTTGCTGTTGTTTTCTTTTTTGTTTTTCCAGGTGCCCAGAAACCTAGGTAACATACAGGTTGTGAGCTAGTACTACAAACTGTCTATTAAGCAGTGACCACCCACCCTCCTCCTTCAAACCTCAGCCAGGTCTCTCAGTAGCAGAAAAATAGGATAGCTTGAAGTTGGTTTCTTTATATCTGCATAGATGTGGGGTTAGCTTCTCCCAGTCACATCTTTGAAGAAGGCAAGAGTAAAATCACAACAATAGGAAAGAGAAGTTCTTTGATACTGGAGTCGTCATTCTAAGCATACTTCATCCATTTTGGGAGTGAATTCTGCTCTCTTCAACTGGTAAGAAGAAATGATAGACCCTCAACATTACCTCTCCATCAGAGAAGAGGTAGAACCAAGACCAGATATTCACAAGAGGAAGATGTAGCTGCCATCAACATTACTTCTCAGGGTGGGTCTATCCATAGCACCTCCTGGGATTTACAACAATGCAGCTTCTAGCAGTGGAAAGGGCATCAGGGTTGTGTAGGTTCTTCTTTAATTCCAGTGTCTAGGGGAGGGAGTACACAGAGAAGGTGCTTTCCAAACATCTCTGAAAGACAGAGATGGAGAAGGAAGTAGAGTAAAACACACAGGGAATGTGATCAGCAGGTGTACTAATTTTCTAGGATTGCCTTAACAAAATACCATAGACTGGGTGACTTAGACTACAGAAATTTATTTTCTCACAGTTCTCAATCCTAGAAGCCAAGGTTCACGGTATTGGCAAGTTTGGTTTCTTCTGAAGCCTCACGCCTTGATTTTCAGCTGACCACCTTCTTGTTATTATCTCTGCATATGCAAACCCTAGAGGTTTTCCTGTGTATTCAAATGTCCTCTTCTTATAAAGACTGTAGTAAGCCAGGTGTGCTGGTGCACATCTGTAATCCCAGTGACTTGGGAGACTGAGGCAGGAAGATCATGAGTTCAAGGATGGAGGCAGCTTGCATAACATAAAGAGACCTTGTCTCAAAATAAAAAATAAAAAATGGACTGAGGGTATGTCCCAGTGGTAGAGCACTTGCAAAGTATGTATAAGGCCTTGGGTTCAACCACAAATACCACAAAAATTATAATAATAATAATAAAACATAAAGAGAGAAGATTAATTAGGGTATATCTACTGACTTCATTTTAGTTTACTCACCTCTTTTAATAACCTTACACCCAAATATAGTCACATTCTATAATGTTGGGGGTTAGGGCATTGACAATGAATTTGGGGTATACACTTCAGTCCATAAGAGAAGGAAATGCAAGTTTTACTGCACAGTAGCTCCACCTATTCCCTCTTTTACTTTCTAAAATTTTGGTTGAGACAACAGATTTTGAGAGGTGAGGCATAGTCAAGGCCCCAGATACTCAGTTGACGTGAACAAGGATGCTAAGAAGCCCCTGCAGTTCTTCCTCTCAGACACCTTACTGGGTCAGTAGAAAAAGGCACAAGTACCAGGGGTGACCATGCCAACCATATTGACAAAACACACACATCAGCCTTGGAAATTGCCTGATTCAGCCAGCTGCGATGGCGCACACCTCTAATCCCAGTGGCTCTGGAGGCAGAGGCAAAAAGATCGCAAGTTAGAGAGCAGAGGCAGTCTGGGTAATTTAGTGAGACCCTGTCTCAAAAAAAAAGTAAAAAATAATGGGCTGGGGGTGCAGCTCAGTGGTCCAGCACTTGCAAAGCATGTAAGCATGAGGTCCTAGTACTGCAAAAAC
>VMDO01020556.1:0-37273 GCA_007922755.1 Pedetes capensis | reverse complement strand
TTTTACTTACTACATACTGTCTAGCTGGGACCAAGTCACAGTGACCCTATGTACAACAAAATGAAACAGTCCCTGACATTGTGACATGCCCAGTGTATGTCAGTGCTTCTTTCCTGTTCACAGGGATGTGGATGGCTAATAGTTTTGGGATTGTTTTGAGAGTAGGTCGCCATGGCCTTCCTGCATTTTTGGTCTGCTGGGAATTCAAAACAGGGCCTTGGAGCACGCAGAGCAGCCCTCTACCAACTAAGCTACATGCCAGGGCAAGTGTAGTATTAGCGGCTTTTAATTTGTTCTGAGTCCCATATGTTCTTATTATGCATTGTACAAAGACTATGCCGAGGGTGCCAACAATGTATAAACAATTTAAGAGAGAAAAAATATGTAGTATAATTTTCATACCTAATATGTACCCATAACCAAGGGAGAACACAAGTAATGTTTGACTTCTGCAATTACAAGAGGTGCTCGAAGTGGTTACCATGGTAATAGAACCAGGATGTGCTGCTGTGTGAGGCTTCCTGGATCTTCTCTCCTGCACATGACACACAGTACCAAGTGTCTCAAACTTACCATGAATGCTTACAGTTCTTAGGAGTGTTGCAGGTTCTGTTGCATACTCATGTCCCCATGGTTGAATTTTCACAACATTCCTGATTTTCAAATACTTCAACATGATCTTGAGCTTCTCAAGTGACATTCATGCTTCTGTCATTTCTTTGTTAGCCCTGGCAGCTGCATGGTGACACCAGCCTTCATTTGATTAATGCCATCTTTTGAGCAAATTCATAATATCAATGCCTACCTTAATTCAACTTTGAAAAACAGTACACATATAACATCTCTTTAAATGTGTATATATATTTTGGGCATCCCAGGTGTATTATTTATAAAATGACAAGGTTTGGCCAACCAAAAAAAAATGACTGCATTTACCAAAAGGAGAGGAAATCTAATGCTACCATATAGGCTTCACAAAACTGAGAATTGAGTGATTTGAGCTCATGGGTGAATTGTGTTATATCATAGTGGAGAGCAGTTTTTGACAACAGGCTGGAATCCAAAACAGATTTGATCCAGAGTTTCCTAAACAAGGTAATGCCAAAACATTCTTTCTAGAAACTTCTGAATTGGTCAGATGTTGATTTGTGTTTAAATCTTTGATGTTTGAAAATATGACAGGAACAGCTTGCATCTTAATAAGTATCTGCAACCTAGTACAGTGATGTCAGTTTATGAATGGTACTATAGTCAAATAACAGAATAATAATTTGTACTAAAGGAAACAAAATGTTTGAGGTGTGTCATGAGAGAAATAAGCCAAAGGTAGACAATGAAAACAAATCGCTGTTTTCCACAGTGATAGGATTACTTTTAGTTTTTATTTTTCGTTGCTATGATCTGAAGGAATTATTTGGGCTATAAAGATCATAGTAATTCTTCTTCATAATTAAGTTGCTCTGCTGTCTTTATTCTGTACTATGTTAGTGGAGTGGGAAGAAAAATAAGTGAAAAATTGGACAGAGAGCCTCTGTCCTTCAGGGCAAAGTACCATTTCTGATTTGATATTTGTATCTTTGCAGCGATGAATACTGTGGCCCAGGAAATGGCTGGTTGCCATATAAGCTTGTCTGAGGATGTTATAAATATGATATTTGGAGAGGAGCATCACAGTGCACCTGAGGAGCCCCAGAGAAGACAGAGATTTGCTGCATGGCGGTGCATGAAGGCTTTCACCACGGGCCGCCATTACTGGCAGGTGAACATGGCACAGTCCTTCAGCTGGATTCTGGGTGTCTGTAAAGATTTCAGACCAGAAGATAATGATAACACTATTGATTTGGATGAAGCATTTTTCCTATGTTGTATGAAGAGGAACAATGATTGTGTTCTCTCCACCAACTCCCGACCCATCATGCACTATGTGCAAATGCTTCTGGATCAGGTTGGGGTGTTTCTGGATTATGACGATGGAATTGTGAACTTTTACGATGGTTGCAAAGGCTCCCTCATATACATTTCCCACCCTGCCACTTTCTCTTCTCCACTGAGGCCATTCGTTTGCCTTGGTTCCCCATGAAAATCAGATTCCAGGAGAAGTCATTGGTGAACTCCTACGTCTGAGGAAACCATGGTCCTGAGACTTTCTCACACCGAGCAATAGCTGTGCCTGGGGGTTGTGCCCACACCAGGACTAGGGAATCAGGTGTACTGTACAGTGACATGTTGAATGCATTATTTGCTTCTTATGTTTCATTTGAATAAAGTTTTTTTATGAAAGACTTACTAGAATACCAAGTATTTTTCAATAACTATTAGTGATATAAGTTCACAGGCCATGAAAACCACTTGTCTAAAGTATTTAGTTTGATATCTTTTTAGTATCCCAGAGGTGTGCAGCCATCAGAACTTTCCATTCTCAAGGTTCTATAAAATCACATTTAAAAAGGTGTAACCAGTCCCTCTGAACTGCAACATGGATTTGGCCCATGTCTGATTGCTGTCAGATTCTTGTCATATTTTGTCACCTTAAATCCTCAGTAGTGACCAAATTGAAATAAAAATATTCAATACCAAAAACAGAGTGGTGAATGTCAGTAGTGGATTTTAATTAATGAAGATATTGACCTGCTAGCTGACATGGTGGGTGATAGAAATAGGCTCTGACTAGCAAAATCAATGCCATTCAATATGTGATTACGATAAAATATTTTAGACAAACTTTCTAATTTTGTATGAATAAGAATTAGGAATCCCATGAGGCCTGTAGCTTTCATCCTTACACATGATGCCCTGGCTAAATCCCTCAACAACCTCAGGTGCACTGTATGCAGAGAAGGACTCCTGTCTTTATGCTTGATGTGGACTGTAAAGGAGGCAGTGTTTTCCTCAGGAACGTTGGCGAGTTTCCATTTGAAGAACTTTAACGAACTGAACAACCTCAATGCTAGAGAAAAGTTTGGCCAAATATTTTCTACTCAGTGTTAACTGATTGAGTTAATAAAAATTGAATATGTGGCAGAATTTAACTTAGGACTTTCTTATATTGTAACATGGTATTAAGTTTGTGAGCGTGGTAGATGGAGTGGTTAAACCTCACCCACCCCAAATTTCTTTATCATCTACCACCATGTCAGTTCCTAAATACCAAAATGACTCAGGTTATTCCTTAAGAGAAAGATGAACCCTAAATCAGATGAGCACATTATTTGCATTTTCATACAGAGTCAGAATCCACATGAAAATTAAATCAATGACTAACTATACAAAGACATACAGTAATAAAAAGTATGAGTAACTATCAATTAGCTAGTGAGGAGAATGATGACTGATATTATTTTAGATAGAGTGGTTAAAACTACTCCTTAATATGCTACTTATACTTGTCAAGGTGTTAAACAGTAAATGAACAGGTTAATGAGGAACCTACTTTTTGGTAATACTCGAAGGATGAATTCAAGGTCTGGTGCATGTACCATTGAGTTGCACGCCCAGCCCTCTTTTTATTTTGAAACAGGGTTTCATTAAGTTGTAGAAGCTGCCTGTGGCCTGCAACTCACAAGCCTCTTTTCTCTGCCACCCGAGCCATGGGATTACAGGTGTGCACCATGGTACTCACCTACGAGGTACTTTTTGATTATGAGTTGAGCTCAGGGAGTAGCTGCATTACTGGGTGACTGTTGTTGTTAGCTGCTGTCAAGCCGTGTCCCACTCATTGAGACCCTTACAGGGTTTTCAGTGGCTGATTGTTTCGAGATTGCCTTGGGAGTGGATTGCCATGTCTTTCTCCTGCTTTTGCAGTGCTGGGAATCAAACTCCAGAACTCAGAGACTGCAGAGTGGCACTCTAGCAAGTGAGATAAATCCCAGGCCCTGTGTGACTGTAGGAAAGTTATTTAGCCTCTTCAAACTTAGATTCCTTTCATGTCAATTATAGTATCAACAACATGATATGAGTTCCTGCCCGACTCCATGGTGCACACCTGTAATCCCAGCCACCGAGGAGACTGAGGCTGGAGGATTTGCCGTTCAAGGTCGGCTGAAGCTTATGTAACTTCCTAGGATCTTATCTCAAAATAAACCTACAAATGGGGCTGGTGGCATGGCTCAGTGGTGAAGCACTTGCCTGGGTTCACTTCCAAGCACTACAAAAAAAAAAATAATAATAAATTTCCTTTTGTGCCCACAAAGCTCTTTTCTCACTTTGTAAACATGTGCCCCACCTTATCCAGTTCAATTTGATAAATAGTAAAGTGACCCTCGTGTCACAGATCAGACAAAACTCATTTCTAGCCTTGTCAGTGCTGATGACATGCATGAAACTAGAGAGGGAAATTATACTGGTTCAGATCTGCCTTCAATCCCAGAGAGCTGCACCCTGCAGATCATTACTTCATCTCCAGTTGGCGGACACTTACGTCTGTCCTTAGGGAAAGAAGAGAATAAGACATTCAGCGTGATGGACAAGGAGCAGACACTTCACTAAGTGTACTCAGCATGCAGGATTTGGAGCTGCTGCTCACTTGAGAGGCTCCTGAGAACCACGAGCTGTGCAGTGCTAGGCACAGAAGGAGAAAAATGGGTTCATTATTTGTTTGTTTGTTTGTTTGAGTAGTGGGAAGTTGAGCCTAGAGTCTTGTGCAAGTATGCAGTTGATCTACCACTGACCTGCACCCCATTCTTGTTTTTGAGACAAAGGCTAAAGAAGTTGTTCAGGCTCCTTGTGGCCTTGAACTTGTGATCCTCCTGCCCCAGCCTCCCATACTGCTGGGATTATGAGGCATGTGTCACCACACTCATCTTAAAAGAGATTTATTTTTTATTTTTTCGGTTGTGGTCCAAATTTTTAAAAAGATAGAGGTTTTAGTGTGCTGTTTCTCACTATACATCTTTAAGGCTAGGCTTCAAATATATTTCCTTGTTCTTTTCATTTTTTCCTGAAGCAAACATGCACACACATGTGTACACACACACCCCTAGGGGGAGTGCGGTGGAGACAATTAATATTGAAGTTATCAATTTTAAAGGAGATTCACATTTAGTAAAATACTTTGTTGTCCTCATGACAAATATTTCCTTTCCTTTTCTTGCTGGTACTTAGAATTTGAACCCAGTGCCTCCCATGTACTTTGCAAGAGCTCTACCATTGAGCTACACCCAAGTCCATTTTGTACATATTTTATCTTCAGATAGGGTCTCTCTAAGTTATGCAGGCTGCCTCTGGCCTTGAACTTGCAATTCTTCTGCCTCTGCTTCCTGAGTTGCTGGGAGTTCAGGTGTGAGCTTTTGTGCCTGCCCATTACAAATATTTTTTGTACACGTTTTCATTTTGTTTACAGATCATTTCCTCTGCAATTTTTACAATTTTCAGGTTCAAGAGGTTCTAGTCCAAACATCCTAAACCACATCTCCATTTTGTTCTGATTCTGAGGTCATTTACTTCGTACTGTGTACTTCATATGGAATTTATATTGAAATTTGTATATATTTTTCCATTTCACCAAATTTAAGTTATTTGAAAATTTTACTATTTGGTGTTTGAATTTTTTTCTCTCTGAGTAACTCCATCACATTTATTGAAATACTGCGAAGGGTTTGATTTATTCAACTAAATATAGTAAACACTATATGGGTTAAAATAGGAAAATAACAGGATGATAGACCCTAAGGGTTGGAAATGTAATTCCATTCTCACTGGATTTCACAATCACATCAGCTTCCCAAAATTAAATCTGTTTTATAAACCTTCTTATCAGGTAATTATATGGCATCAAATCTGTGGATTAATGTAGTCCATAGAGTTACTTAGAGAGATAGTACCTAGAGATTAGAAAGTAACTTCACTACATCTCATGGACACTAACTGAACACGGGGTGTGTTTTTTGGTACTACATTTATGAGGTGTGAAATGACTCTATGCCTTCTTATGCACCTTTCTCCTCTAACTTCACAGTGGGTACCTATATTAGTGCTGCCTTCAGCAACATGGAAAAAACTGTGGATCTAGGACTATCCCAAGGCATTATTGAGAAGTAAATGTTTTTATTAAAGGCAACTACCCGACAGTACCCGTACGTCTGTCATCTTGTCATGCTGTGGAGGCTTGCATTTTGCTGTGAGGCTGAAAGCTATGCTGTCAGTATTTCAGATACCAGCAGTCCTAACCCTATTAGACAGGTTTCAGCTGGGCTTTCAGACTAACATGGTCTAGGGAGAAGGATCCTGCAGCCCATTCTCAAACAATTAGCCATTAATAACCCTATGAATAGCAGAGAAGCACTGCCATAGTGCCAGAATATATGTCCCCCAGGGTGGAAGGCATTCAAAGTTGCCTCCTCACAGAAGAGTCAACCTTAATTATGGGAATGAAGTAAAGTCTTTGGGACCTCCATTGGCTGATGTGGTATGACTCAAAATGAGATGAAACACAGTGGCTGCAATAACGGACTCAAATATGTAAAAAAAAAAAAAGAAGACTGTGTGCATGGCACAATATCAGGTAGTGCTTCATTCTGCTGTACATAGGTTTGCTATGAGTTGAATTCAACTCAGTAGCACCTAACAGATAGTAAACCAGAAATTACTTCATCTTTAACCTTCATATATTATTTTCTTTTTATTAACAAATGTTGTTGAGATACAGAATAAGTCTTTTGCTGTATCCATCATGCTACTGTGACATCACTGTTGCTTACACATTCATCCTCTTACATATTTTATGGAACCATTTAAAATAAAGAAGAGAAGGAAAAAAAGAAAAAGGAACTTTATTAAGGAAAGAAAAGAGAAGAAGGAATTTTAATTCATATGATTTTTGTTACATATTAATTAGTATGATTTGATCACATGTTAATATGATTTTATTACCTATTAATTATTTTTATTATATATTAATTAAAATTTTTTTCTCTTGTTTTCCCTCTCTCCTTTATTTAAATAGTTCCATAAAATAGGTAAGTAGATGAATGTGTAAGCCACAGTGATGTCACAGTAGCGTAGTGGATAGAGCACAAACTTCTTATTGTCAGCTGGGGTTTAGCTTAGTTCATAGAGTGCTGCTCCGTCCTTCCTGAGGACCCAGGTCCAATTACTGGTGGCTCAAAAAAGAGAAAAGAATGTGGCAATTCACTCCCAAAACAATCCCAAAAAAATCAGCCTTTGAAAACCCTATGAGTGTTGCTGTGACTCAAGGACACCTCACACCAACAGCAATAAAAGTCTCATGTAATCGTGGGTTATATTCTCACTGATTTTTTCTTTTCCCTTATTTTTTCTCATGTATTTATATAGTTCTATCATATATTTTGATATTTTCCCCTCCCAATTTGACCTTCTGTATTCTTTCTTACCCTTCCCCAGCCTCTACTCTCACCTGCTAATCCACTCCCCCTTCTTTCTACCCTGCTTATATCTTCCCTTAGATATTTATGATTGTTCATTTGTATAAATCTACATATGCATAGTTTTCTTTCCTCCTTTAAGTTGGATTCAGCTCCCACAGGTAAGTGAAAACACATGGTATTTCTCTTTTTGGGAATGGGTTTTTTCAGTTAAGATGACATTGTCCAGTTCCATCCATTTTGCTGCAAATGACATAATC
This sequence comes from Pedetes capensis, assembly GCA_007922755.1. Taxonomy (NCBI): domain Eukaryota; kingdom Metazoa; phylum Chordata; class Mammalia; order Rodentia; family Pedetidae; genus Pedetes; species Pedetes capensis. The sequence continues at coordinate 29,673 of VMDO01020556.1, read as the reverse complement.
TCATTCTTCTTTACTGTTGAGTAATAGTCCATTTGGTATATATGCCCCAATTTTTCAATCCATTCCTCTGTTGATGGACATCATGGTTGATCGCATACCCTGGCAATAGTGAAGAATCCTGCATTAAATATGGAGGTGCACTTGTCCCTATGGTATGACTTATCTTCCTTTGGGTATATTCCAAGGAGCGGTTTAGCTGGGTCACATGATAGTTCTACTCTTAGTTTTCTAAGGTACCTCCATACTGATTTCCAAAGTGGCTGGACTAATTTACAGTCCCACCTGTATAAAAGCATTCCTTTTTTAAAATTATTTATTTGTATCCTTGTTAGCATTTTAAATTATTTGTTTTGTTAAACTTGGCAATTCTTACTGGAATGACATGGAATCTCGGTGTTCTTTTGATATGCATTTTTCTAATGACTAGGGATGTTGAGCATTTTTTCATGTGTTTATTGGACATTTGTGGTTGTCCATTTGAGAACTGTTTGTTCAGTTACATTGCGGACTAATTTGTTGGGTTACTTGTTTTCTTGGTGTTTGATTTCTTAATTTCCTTGTATGCTCTAGAAATTAGTCCTCTGTCAGATGTATAGGATACAAAGATTTTTCCCCCATGGTGTGGACATTCCCTTTATTCTCTCAGTTATTTTGTTTGCTTTACAGAAGCTTTTTAGATTCATGTAATCCCATTTGTCAAGGAAGGCTCTATGTCAGTGAAATCTGGTGAACCATAGCCACAGTGATGCATAGGTGAACACCCCAAAACAAATGAAAACCTAAGCACCAGAAAATACAGATCGTGTGATTTAACTATAAAACTTCAATGTATATACACAACATCTACATAAAACAGATATAGCCAGATATGATTAAAAGAAAAAGAATTATAATGAAAAACAGGATAAGATAAACATACAAGGCACAATTGGTAGAAAAGACACAAGTAGTCAGCAATACATGGGATCCAACACTATTGGAAATCATCCTTTCCTACTATGGCTTTGGGTTTACAAATTTCCATTATTTTCACTATATATTTATGTGTGTGTGTATATACATATTTATACATACATACACACAGAAATCTAGTATATATGTACATATATCTATTATACATAGTATTTTAAGTAAAAGAGATATTTTTTAACTTTTTTAAGTAAATATCCTTTATGATATAGAGTGATGGCATTTATCAGTAGCATGATTATGTAAGAATTTCCCAACAAGTATTGCAAGAGGCGATTTTCTCATCTTACCTTCCAAGCAGGGCCTAGCCCTCTAGGTAGAGCAGCCTTGTGGATTGTCACCAGTATGCTCCACAGCAGCTGATGTTTGTCTATCTGTGCAATGACATAATTAGAAGTGGAAGTGATATATTAGACTTGATTTCCTGATAGGGATAAGAGTTTTACTATATTACCCTATTCTCCTTAGTTTTAGTACACACACACACACACACACACACACACACACACACACATATGTGTATACACACACGTATATATATATATACATAAAATATTCAACATTTATTTTTTAGTTTATCAGTGTACACACTGATTGATCATGCCAATTCAATATGGGTTCTCTAAAGGATCCATCTTAGGCAGCTTCTCACAAAGTCCTTGCTTCAGCCTGCACTGTGAAGGCTGCAATGGAAATCTGTCCCATCACTTCTCCCCAGGCCTTGGAAGGGTCCATCTTGTTTTAAATATCAAACAGAGCATCATAAATTCCTGGGAATGACTCCCATGCATACTTCTTGTGGCAGTTTGCAGCATAGATGGTATGCCTGTTGATAAAATAATTTGCTGTCTATTAGTCACACAAAAAATATACAAGAATAAAAATAGTACTCTACAATCCTGAATGTATATCTCTAGTTTCATGATTTGAATAAGCCACTTGTCAACTGCAATTTGAAGTACAGTAATATACTAAATTAGTTTATGAAATACATATTCATATACATATAAGGCACTGGAACACTACCACTATGGCATTCCATCTCACTAGACCTCGGAAGTTAAGCAGCATTAGTACTTGGTTAGTACTTGGATGGAGATCTCCTGGGAACACCATGTGCTGCAGGCTTGGGAGAAGAACCTAGCAACCCACTCCCTCCTAAAACCAATCAGCCATTGAAATCTTTATGAATAGTAGAGAAGCACTAGCAATACTGTTTCATCTGTTGTACGTAGGGTCGCTATGAGTCCGACACTGGCTTGTGGGCACCTAACCACAATAACAATGAAAGATGTGGCCTCTTCTGGTTGTTTGGTGATCTGACTCATTCTGTAATACTCAGCATGATCAACTCAGGGAAAGATGGTACTCATCAGTAGTAAGTACACTTGTCAAAAATTTAAATGCCAACATTATGCGAGTGAGTAAATGAACACATGTTCATTACATATTACACATATTTATATAATACAGGTTTATTATATGTTATGTGTACACATAGCTACAAATATATTTAAAATAGGAGAAGGGTAAAATATTTGTAGCAAAATATAAACACAATTCCACAAAGACCAGATGGAATTGGCAAGATTTTTGTTCTATGCTTGTGTTTTTCTGAATCTTCTAAATTTCCTAAATAAACATACATCCTTTATAATCAGAAACCCCCCTAAAAATATAAAAGATTGAGGAATCATGCTACATTATATGACAAAGCAATATCATACATTTGTCATTTACTACATATATTTTGATATAGTCTATTTGCCTAGAAGAAATCAAGTATGGTAGTGCAAGAAAATTTTTAGAATGATCTTAGAGGGAGTAGTCATGTATTCTTACCCATAGAAAGCCCTGTCTGGTAACCCTAAGGAATTGATGAATGCTTGCTCCAGAAACATCAGTTGATCATTCATAACTCTCATTAATATTGGGCTAAAAAGGAGATTAATACAATTATACATTTCTGAAAATATGAGTACTACCAACAAACAGAATATTCCAAACAAAATGAAATTCATTAGTATATTTCAAATTTGCATAATATGCAAAAAAACAACAATTTGTTTTTGTTGTTAGGTGTTGCCCACTCAGGTTGAGTGTGAATTACATTTTGAAATCTTATATGATTTTTCTAAGACTTATGAAACTATGAAAACTGTGACATGTGCCAGTGGAAAAACACAATAATAATTTTATGTATATTGTAATAATTAATCGATAAACCTATGCACATCAATACAGGCAAAACTTGTTTCACTTAAGACATCTTAATACTCTACACAAAGAAGGCATTTCAATATTGAAATGAGAGAATCTATTAATGTTTAGTAAGGTGCTTAGCAAATTAGAAATATTTTCCAGTGGTAAAAAGTAACATTTTTCTTATTTTTAAAGATAAACTTATCACAAACAAAAGTAATGCTGTTTATCCCATTCTCTTAACAATATTCAATTCAAGTGTCTGCTGTATATCAAACACTCCTAGAGAGCTCATATTCCAAAGAGTAATATTGGTATTCTTATTATTATAAGAGAGAGTCAATACAATTCAAAATTTGTCAACAAGGCTTGAGTGATTCAACAATAAATTATTTAATTCAATATATTAATTCTGTCATAATTTAATTGATAAATAAGAAATTGTAGGGAATATTATGGGATAGCCCCAGGGGATAGAGAGGAAGCATGATTGGGATCAAGTCCATCTAACCCTCCTGAAGGTCTGAAATCTATGCCCAAGGGTAAGATGGCCTCCAATGACCCTTGTCCCACATCCAGGTCTTCTTGGCATACAGTGAGCCAAGGTGGCCCCTGCCCTCTCAGACTCCCTGCCTCCTCATTGGTTACTCCTTACCCTCCCCCAGCCCCCTGATTGTCCACTAAAGAACATCCCCTGATTGGCCAGAAAGGGACATGCAGTTTCACCCTTTATTTGAATGTCACTCCTAAATGATTGTGCCCAGCTCCTCGTGCCACTACCTGATTGGCTGATTGCCATCTTGAGGCAGTTACCCAAAGACTATATAAACAGAGCTCGCTTGCCACTCTGCAGTTCCGGCACTCCACTGCAGATGCACCACACCAGTGTTAGATCAAGAGAGAAGACTGCCTGCCATCACAGAGGCTACCCAATCACAGGAGCAAGATAGAGATCATCACAGAGGAGAAGAAGCTGGCCTTCGAGGAGGACTGCGAAAGGGCTGATTTCCTTACAGGGGCTTTTCAATAAAATCTAATCTAAAGGCATCCCAAAGTTATATTTGACTCCATCAGGTTCACCAGTACCACAATTGTGGGATCCCAATCCCAGTTGGAGAAGAAACGCTGGCCTGGTCATGGCCCTGGGGAGGGGCAACACACAAGAAATAATCATTACAATAAAGAATACTTATCTGATTCATTAATTTAATTAGTTCTTATTTTTCATAAGTTAGTTTACAAATAATACTACTCAATGATCTCTAACTATTCTGAATGCTTATATACACACTTTTTAATCTTCAGAGCAATTCTGCCACTTGCACAGGGTAATAGCTCCATTTCATAAAGGACATAAAGCTTGGCAGTTAATGAATTTGTCCAAGCTTATGGACAAAAAGTTTAAGAATGAAATAGAAGATCAGTTTTTTTTTGTTTGTTTGTCTTTTTTTGTGGTGCTGTGGATGGAAGCCAGGGCCTTGGGTATGATAGGCAAGCACTGCGCCACTAAGCTATGATCCCAGCCCTGAAGATATTAACCCTTCAACTGAACTATGTTGCAAAAAGGAAAATAGGAGTTGCTAATGACCCCATAGTTACAATGTGAGCTATTTTAAAATTTATTTAGTTAGCATCAGACACTCAGTTCTATGATACTATAAAGAAAGCACAGACTTTATCTGCTGGTAACTCAAATATGCAAACAAATAATTGCATAAAAGATTATTGCAAGCTATACGTTTCCAGGGGATGAGGATGAGCTCAGTACTCTCTGAGGCCCTGAGTTCGATTCCCAGCACAACAATGCAAAAAAAAAAGGGGGGGAAGGATGTCTTCTGTGGACCAGTGCCATCACCTATGAAGTGATGCCATTCCCAGCTTAGCCTTTCGGCCACTAGGAAGGTCTCAGTTGTGCAAAGAAGACCACAGGTGCTCAAAATTCTTCCTGCTCACAATGCAGCTGGCCTCTATGTTCTCTATTCAGGAGGAGAGAAAAACTGAAAATTACTTAGCCTCATTGGGATTAATGAGGAAAACCACCCCTTACTTGCAATAGAACCTTTCCATAATTAGTTTACTGTTAATAAAGTAATTGCAAAAGTGCCTGCTTCTGAAATGACATCTATATTTGCTTTTGATATGTTGCACTTGCAATATTAAAACTGTCACCACCCCCTTCCATCCTGCCTTCCATAGTCCCAACAGAGCCTATGTTTACAGACCTGAAAGAATTAAACACCAGTGTATTCACTGAATAAGCTATAGACAATGATAGGATCACAGGGAGAGAGAATACAAAGGAAAATTGAAAAGAGAAAAGATCAAAAGAGAGAAGCCTTTCAACTTGTCATGCCCCAAGTGTGGCCAGTGTAAATGGAAACCAGACACCTGTCACAAAATGTGCATATGAGGAGCTGGAAGGAGACAAGCCAATGATGCCTGAGACACAGCCCCCACCTTGGTCTTTTCATGGTGGAAAGTAAGCCTACTGTAAATGACCAATTCAGAGATTCTTTAGGAACCCCTCCTAGGGATGAATGTTTTCTAGTTATCCATTTTACCTCTGTTTTCAAATAGCTAGGTTTTCATGAGAATTTTAACATTTTGTTTGGCTAGATATTTCTTATATTTACACCACCGGGAAAGTTTTGCTTCTCTCATAAAGTCTCTCCAAAATATACGGAACCTAGAAGTACTTGACAACAAGGCAGATCTGGTGGATACTGTTCCCTCTCCAATCTTGTGTTCTGTAGTGTAATAACTGTTACATGCTTCATCAGGTCAACCCTCAGATTTTCAGAACTCTTTGGGTGGTCTTTTTAGGATAATCTTTTATGCTAAGCCTTCCAAAAGTCAAATTGCGTGCAAATTCATAAAATATTCAGTGAACACAGATTTTGCTTGACTAGAGAGTGAACAAGAGAAGGGATACCTATAGACTTGAAAAATTACATATGCTACGAACAGAAAGGATATCAGACTTAGGACCAAAGAGAAGGGAAAGTCCTGAGAATTTGAATATCTTAGGATAATTTGGGAATTATTTTTCATTGTTAGTAGAGCATGAAAGCATATAGCTGTGTGACAATTAAAAATTTACTACAAAAGTGAAAATCTTTTTGTTTTAAATAAAGTTACAAGAAAGTCTGTGGTACGTTACATAGACTGCCTTTAAACCTACTATCCTCCTGCTACAGCCTCCTGAATAGCACCCAGAGAAGATAGGCTAGTTATTTTTATTTTTTGGGCATATTAGCAATCAAAATCAGGGACTGTTTTATGCTAGGAAAACAGAATGCACTTTGCGTTTGTAAAGTATTTATATTAGGATCCTGTAACCCTAACTGTTGGGCTGGGATTTAGCCCAGTTGGTAGAGCACTGTGGTATAGTCTCTGAGGTACTGAATTCTATTCCCAGCGCTGCAAAAATGGGAGAAAGACCTGGCAATCCACTCCCAAGACAATCCCGAAACAGTCAGTCATTGAAAACCCTATGAGGGTCACTATGAGTTGGATACCAACTCAATGGCACCTAACAACAACAACAACAACCCTTACTATAGTTAGGTTTCTGCACCTCAGAGAATTAGCAAGACATGATTAACTATTCTAGATTAAATTATCACCTTTCCTAGCATCTTAAATAACCCACTGGAAACACCCTACAGGCTGCTTTCTCTTTTTTTTCATTGCTGTGACACTCTACCTTTGAGCTACAATGGTAGCTTTCACTATCACTGAGCTAAGTCTCCAGCCAAAGAATCTTAATACGTATATAATATCACAACAATAAGGAATCTATCAGAAGATAAGAGAACACTATTTCATCAATGTCCTTAGAAAAATGAAAATAAGTGCATATTTAATAATAAAACAGAAGAATTGAGATTAAATATAGCATTCACATAATATAATCAAAAAGGATTGAGAAATTATTCCATCCATTGCGTCTGGTACCACTCACTCACAAGTGGTACAGGGGAGAAATTTGTTCTTAAATTTTTAACTGTTTTGTAAATAGTGACTATAAAAAATGAAAACTGTAGTAAATATTTTAAACAGAGAAATTTGTAACAGTGATGTTACAAAGGAAATGTTTAAGAATAATTTATCCCACTCTCATAAGACGTACTCTGCTAAGTTCATTCACATTTGGAAATGTGTAAACCACATGTTAAAATGGCATGTGACATTACCTAATACATTGCATTTTTTAAATAACTTCCCATGCCTGGACCTGAATGAATGTAGAAACCCTTTCATTTCTCAACCCTCAGTGTGGTCACCAAGGCAACCTTTCCTCAGCCATTATTAGATGTTATCAGGTGTGTCAAAGACCAAAGATACAACCTGAAAGTCCAGAATCCGTAGCACTTTGCACTTTCTACCAGGGGTCTAAATGGGTCCCGTGTCAAGGTAAAGCTACATGACAGCTAGTACTTCCCTTCCACAAATTCTCAACCTGGGTATACAAGGAACATAATGGGGAAAACATTAATTTCAAAATTTCAAAACAATCATAGAGATTAGAATTTCATAGCTCTGTAATCAGACTCTTATTAACTAGGCTTATTTTACCTCTTTGGGAAGTTCCTCAATCTTCTCATAACTGAATTACTAAAAATTATGAAAAAATATGGGTTCATATACTCAGAAGCTGATACACACTGAAGATTCTATGATCTGATCGGTGTTTGCAGGTATAGGCACCCAGTGGCTCAGCAGTTCTGTGTGGTTCTGTGGTCTGGGCTGTCTGTAGAGCAACTGCAACTTTCTGATGCACCTCCACCCCTAACCACCTCCAAGTGCTTCTGAACAGAATACACTTTGCATTTGGGAAGCCTTTAGATTCAGATCCTAAGGCACACCCTAATTAGGTTTCTTTGCCACGGAGTATTGGCATGACATAATTAATTGTTCCAGATTCAATTAAAACCTTTCTTCATCTCTGAAGTAGCCCACTGGAAACACTGCAAAGGATGGTTTAAATTCTTTCTGTTGCTTTGCCACTGTACCACAAGCTTCTTCAACATGCCCTGCATCCCTGATTTATAACAAAAATGCCCACAGACAAATTCATGAGTGAATTTCTAGGACCCATCACTCTCCATTCCTGCCCCTACATTTGACAAGCTTTCAATATGGTATTTTAACATACGTTTTCCCTCTTTATTTATTTCTGTCCTGTTTCATTATTATCTAAGATCTTACAGCATCATTTAGTCCATGGCCCTTTAAGTCCCATACTCCTGATCAATTTCTACCTGGTTTTGGAATTAAAAATCAAAATGCTAGTGTGGGTGGTCTGGGAAATATGGAAGTAGCATCTCAAATACCTGGCACCTCTTGATGATTAATTTTGAATTTAGGAGGAAGAAATATGCAGTAATTGAAAAAATTCAGGTGATCTTGTTGAAAGCAATTTGTTCAAACACAAATTGCTAACAAATATATCTCAGTCTACACAATGAGACAGAATCAAAAATGGCTTACCATATCATTCTTCACAGTATTTTAAAAATGTACTTCCTCCATTAAAAATTATACATGTAAATAAGCTATCAATTACCAACTGAGTATAATCAAAATCTGTTAGGATTTTGAATATAAGGATATGCTTAAATAAATGGTGAACCTTACAAAATAGTAAAGATATGTGATAATTTTGGAAATATTTTTAAATTATGATTATATATAGACACAGACAAAAAATGTACAGAAACATTTCCAAAGACCGGGACTCCTTGGAAATTCTAAAGGTAATAACTTAGGAATTTAAAAAAAATATAATTTCACTAAGTGTATTGCATGATCTTTTGGTAGTCAGAATAAGCTTCTTCTGAAAAAGAGAAGCTACTTTTATGAGAATAAATTGCCAGATATATCTCTCACCTAGCTCAATGATAATTATTTAGATCTCTAGTTATAATTTGTTTTATGTCCTATTTAATAAGCTACAAAAGTGATTTAAGGAAATTGATAATTCTGCTTATATATGTTTACAATAAAAGTTGTAATTATTTAGAGCCCAGACACATGATGCACACCTGTAATGCACCTCTTCTCCGGAGGCAGAGGCAGGAAGATTATAAGTTCGAGACCAGAGGCAGTCTGCATAATTTAGCCAAATGCTGTCTGAGAAAAAGTAAAAATTTTGTGGGTGTGCAGATCAGTGGTGGAGCACTTGCAAAACATGCAAGTTTGATGCCCTGGGTTCAAACCCCAATACCCACAACCTCAACACTGTTAATTATTTAAATTTTGAGATTTAACTATTATTGAAAAATTTGAACTTCCATTACATTGGTGAACTGATTTTCAATTTTTCCCAAATGCAAATATATGAAGAGTCATTATCAAACTATTAGACACTATTAAGAGATGAATAGATTCAATATTGCTGATGACATGAAACATATACCCTCCCATACTGCTGATGCTTGTGGATATGGATATGGAAAAACTTGAGTGCCTCTGGTCAACTAACACTAGATCTAGAAAATAACCCTAGTGTATTTATTTGACAAAAACTGGCAAATATGAAACATTGCTTCAAAATTTCTATCCTTATACATGTACTCAACATCCACAGCACACAAAAAGCTTTGTAAAATCTGGATTAATTCATCAAACTGCATACTGAGAGGGTGTGATGGAATTCTCCTGTTATCTCAGCACTGGGGAGGTTGAGGCAAGGGGATCCAGAGTTCCAGGACAATCTGGGTTACATAGCAATTGTAAGACCCTGTAAAAAAAATTGGATCCTATGGGTTCTAGGAGCAATTTTCTTGATTTGTTAGGTCGTGTCATGGGTTGAATTGCCCCCACGAGATATGTCCAAGTCCAAGCACCTAATGTCTGTGTATATTACTGTGTTAGTTGGCCGTTTAAAATTTTGTCCTAGGGATCAGACCCTGAGCTTTGCATTTGCTAAGCAAGTGTACTAACACTGAGCTACATCCCTAGTCCCTATAACCTTATTTGAAAATTGGGTCTTTGTAGATTTAATTATTTGAGACTATAGAGATGAGTTCAAGCTAGATTTAGGGCAGATCTGAAATCTAGTAACTGATGCACTTCTAAGATAGAGGAGGAAAATTTTTTATTAATAATTTTTAATGTGCCACTTAATAGGTCCCATTATAACATTTCCATATAGGCATTTCATTGAATATTGCTGACATAACTTCCGCTTTACCCTCTCAATACCCTCTTCCTCATCCCCATGCCCCTACCAATGGTCTCCTTGCTACTTGCACATTTTTTGTGAGAATATTTATCTATACATGTGCTTCCTGATTTTGATATTAATCAAATTTTTTTGTATAGTAGTTGATGGTTTTACATCCTCAGCAGTATTACATGAGTGATCTAGTCTGTCTGCATTATTGGCAGCATTTGATATTATTAATATTTTTCATTTTAGCTATTCTAGGAGGTTTTATTTATTTTTTTATCTTGCCCCCTTTTTTTCCAACATACTCATAAATTTGTGCTTTTTAACATTAGGAGGAGGGGAATATTTGAAACACCCCTATCCTGGAAAAAATAGATGTCTAGTGCCATGGTACATGCCTGTGACCTCTGCAATTTGTGAGGCTGAATCGAGATGATTAAGTGTTCAAACCAATATCAGCTGCACAACTTAGCAAAATTCTGTCTCAAAATCAAAAAGGGGCTAGGGTACATCTCCCTGGTAGAGCACTTGCTTAGGATCTGTAAGGCCCTGTGTTCAAGCTCTCAAGGGCTACCAAAGAAAAGAAGAAGGAGGAGGAAAAGGAGGAAGAGGAGGGGCAGGGGAGGGGAATGTGGTAGTAGGGAGAATGGAGAGGGGAGGGGGAGGGGCAAGCAGTGACTGCAGTGGGTGCAGTTGGTGGGGAATGCCAGTAATTTCAGCACTCAGAAGGCCATATCAGGAGCTCTTTGAGTTCTAGTTTAGCCTGGGGTTACATTAAATTTAAAGACTTTTTTTCTGGCAAGTCTTAGTCAATTTAATCCTGTAATACACTTCTGTTCAAATCTTTCTCCAGTTTTGACATGTGTGCATACAGAGCTGAGTAGAATCTGACACAAAGATTAAGGAGGCAAAAAGGAGACAGAAAAAGTGAACACAGAGAGCTAGGACTTTCAGTCCCATCTCAGTCTCCGCTTGGCCTCTGCAGGTCAGGAAAAGTGGTCTTCAAGACCCTGGAAAGAAACCTACACACCTGTTATTGTAAACTACAGGGCACAGGTTTAATCTAGGTTTTCCTTTGGGAACAAACCCATGGTAACAAACCATTCTAGTAGGGATGAATTTACATTAATTATCTAGAAAAATTTCAGATTTTTGAGAGAGGTTTTGAGAGGTCAATTCTTTGACCATCTTATTTGCTTATTTAATCATTATTAGTCTATTCATTGAGTTTACATAGGATATGAATGAAAATATATCTGTGAAGCTAGGGAGGCATTGTCATACATACAGAACCATACTGTATATTATTTGGTAACCTGATCATTTTATTTTAATGATATTGTCCTCTGTCAGTAAACATAAATTTACCTGTTAACACCCATAGAAGCTACATAAACTGGGCTGGGTGGTGCATGTCTGTGGAGATTAAGGTGAGAGGAAGGCTTGAGTCCAGATGTTTTAGTTCACCCTATGAGTCTGTATCTCTTAAAAACTAAAAATGAAAAAATTACAAAAAAGCTAATGTTTTGTAATTTATTCCACAACCACTTTAAAATTATGTTTTAATTTCATTTAATTGACTGGGAAATTTTTGTGTAATTACTCTGTACAACATGGTATTTTGAAGTATGTTTGCAAACATTTTAGAATAAACTTAGCTCATTAATATATGTATAACTTCACACAGTTATCAAATGTGTAATGAGAGCAATCCACTGTCTTAGCATTTTTGAGAATACTATATAGCTGAGTGCCCTGGTGCACGCATACAATCCCAGCTCCTCAGTAGGCTGAGGCAGGAGTATCATGAGTTCCAAGCCAGAGGCATCCTGCATAGATTAGTGAGACCCTGTCTCAAAAAGTATAAAAGGAGGTGATGGTGTAGCTTAGTGATATAGTGCTTTCCTAGCATGCATCAGGCCCTGAGTTCAATTCCTAGTATGGCAAAAACACAAAAACAAACAAACAAACTAAACTCCTCAACCACATAAGCTCTTATAGACCATAGTCATCATGTTAAACAGTAGACATCTTAATGTTTTGAACTTACTTATCTTCACTGAAATTTCTCAGCCTTTGACCAACATCATCTCCACCCCTTCTCCTTCTCCATCTACCCAGAACCCTGGTAACCATCACTGTAATTCCTAATTCTATAAGATCAACTTTGTAGATTCCACTCTTGAGTGACACCATGTGTTTTTTGCTTTCTGTGCCCGGTAATTTCACTTAATGTAATATCATCTAGGTCCACCAATGTTTTCATAAATGGCTCAGATGTTTTCTTTTCATGTCTGAACAGTAATTACATACTATTCATATATATTCATTATTCATATATTCACATGTATATGTATATACAAACATACATTCATTATCCATGCTCTTCTTGAACTTTTTAAGATAGGACTCCAACATTTTTTTTTATATCCTTCCTTCTATCCTTCCTTTTTTCCTTTATTTTTTTCTTTTTGTGTATTCTTTTCTTCTCTTCTATTCTGTTCTTTTTTTCTTTTGTTTTGTTTTCTCTTCTTTTTTTTCTTTTTTCTTTTTTTTCTTTTGTTATCTTTTGTGTGTTTTTGTGGATCAGTCCCCAGGCCTTATTTATGTTAGGTGATTGGAAGCCCAGAGGCCTAGATCCTCAGCCAGGCCCACAACTTTAAAGTGAAAATAAATGTGTGAGTGGCGAGAAGCAAAATGATTCTGACCCTATAACAGGAAGACATCTTCGGTTTTGTGTAAAAAGTGAGAGGGAGTGAAAGATTGCATAAATGATTTTAAACCAAATGTCTTTGGATTAGCACGGGGGCTAAATACTATCCTACTCTTTAAAGTAGGATGATGCTACATACCATGTGAAAAATTAGAAAAGGAAAAACAGAAAGCTTCATTCACTACTCAACTAACTGAAGCATGTATGCAAGTCCCCTGGTGTCCTTAATATGAAGAAGGTTTTGCTTAATGTTCAACCCTCTACCAGTATTAATATATCAAATAAAATTTGGTATAGGTTAAACACTAGAAGAGGATTTTCAAATAAATTCTCCAAGCAGTGTCACATACCTGAAGTTTCTTGCTGGATGCTCTGGTGACTCCTAACCAAGGTATTGACTCTCCCCTAAGGCCACCTCTGCCAATGCCATGGTAGAGGCAATGCTCCAGGCTGTGTAAAAGCATTGACCTGCTTTGTGAGGTCAGGTGATAAGTATTTGTCCTCAGGTCCCTTAGTTCTCATTTCATTTCCTGGAGAAAGTGTAAGTCAGCAGCCCACTCACCTCAGAAAGAGCAGCTCAGTGTAGTGGATGCTCAGTGTGGGAAGATTCAGAATGCTCATCGTAAGAGGATGGCTCATATAGCACTGCATCCACAGTCATGTATTGCCAGGACCAAGGAAGAACCACAGCTCTCATCCCTCATTCAGAAATTGATTGTACAAGTTACAGCAAATTTTTTGTCTGTAACTAAGTGGCTTGTAAAATCTTTTAAAGTTCAACTGTTATCTTTTTAAGTTTCAATTGATATCTTCCTAATAGATAAGCTATGGATCAGACCCAAATCATGGCACCTAACAACGACCACAACAAGATCTATTGAGTACTTACTATGTGTCAGATGATATATCAATCTTGCTTATTTAATATTATAACACATTCAGGAGTACTGATTTGAAGATGAAGATAAGAAGCTTGGAAATAACAAACAAGATCACCCAGGCATGCAAGTACCCTGTGGGCTTAATTCACAAACTCCAGTATATAGGAGCCTAAGGAAACTGCTCACTAATGCTTTAAATTTCTGATACCTTCAGAAATCCTGCTACTTAAAGCTCAGGAAGACATAAACCTGTGCAGTAGACTTCATTTGGTAGGGAGGGTGTTGAAACAGGGTAGACCTGGACAGCCCAGAGCTCTCCGTGTGGAGTAGGCTGCCTTCAACTTCATGCAATCCTTCCACGTCTGCCTCCACCAGCTGGGATTACAGGAGTTTGCCACCTTGCCAAACTACATCCCACCTTTTCCTCAGTGGTAACACCTTTCTAAAGTGGAGTTATTCACTACTCTTCTAGCACACTGGTTTTTCTTCCTTCATCGTTGTCATGTTGTATGACCTTATGTAATTTCACATTGTTTAATGTTTTGTTCGTTTTATCTACAGTTTAAAAAAATCTGACCATGTGATTCAGGGGAAACCTCTCTCATGAAATGGCCACAGTCAATTTGTTTTCACGAAACTTGAGAGTTTTGGTAGATGACAAAGGAATATACAGTGAGTGAGTTATAACCATTCTTCCCATGACACAAACTCAGTGTAAGGTTATAAGAAAATAACATCAGAGGCTATGTTTTCCTACATATCTAACTTTTAACTAAAAGTGGGTCAACAGTGAGTAGTAAGAATATTATTTGTGGTGTTCTATAGTTTTGAGAATGTTCTGTTTTGTTTTTTTTTTCAATACTGAGGATTTGAACCCAGGGCCTTGTCCATGTTTTTGTACGCTCTCAAGCACTGAGCTGTACCCCAGCACAATTTTTCCTTTGTGTTTTGATACAGAGTCTCACTAACTGATGCAGGCTGCCTCGGACCTCACACCTACAAACCTCCTTCCTCCTGCAAACCTTCTGTCTCCACTTTCCTGGTAGGTGGGATTAAAGGCATGGGCCCCCACACCCAGCTCTGTGCCTTGAATTTTTAAATTCTTTGACATAATCCTACCAAGGTTGCTGAGGAAATCCTGTCTCTTCTATGGGTTATGCCAGGCATCCAGAATCCTCTTCTGTTCAGAGGACTTCACCAAGACATCTCTTTGCAGGGTGAACACTTCAGTCCTCATAGAAATCCTAATTCTTATCTGTCTGCTATGATAAATTTCCTTTGTGAGGTAAATTCTTTACCATTTGATTTTTAAGCAAATTAAAAAGGATAAAGTTCCAAACTCAGACTCTTTCATAATAGCTACCTCCATTTTACTAGTAATAATTTGAACAATTCCCTTGAAATTTTTGCTGAAAAATACCTATTATACACACACTCCTTTAATATTTGGGCACATGTGACCAAGGGCTTTATACTATTGGGTTATGGCTGTTATGTGCCTGCGAGTGAGGTCGGCCTCAAATGCCTATGTACAACCGAAGAAACATACCCAACACTTTGCCATGTCCTACATTATGTCAAGGCTGGGATTTAGCTCCGTTGGTAGAGCACTGCGCTGCAGTCTCTGAGGTTCCAAGTTCAATTCCCAGCACCACAAAAATGGGAGATGGGCCTGGCAATCCACTCCCAAGGCAATTCCAAATCAATCAGACATTTAAAACCCTATGAGGTCGCTATGAGTCGGATACCGATTCAATGGCACCTATCAACAACAACACTGTGTCAGTGCTTGTCTGCTATTCATAGGATTTTCAGTGTTTGATTGTTTTGGGGACTGGGTTGTCAAATCCTATACCCAAGGCTGTAACACCTGGTTTTCCCAGGTGGCCTCATACCCAAGCAGTAATCAGATATGACTCTGCTTAGCTTCTGAGATCTGGAAGGATCAGACACTACAGTGGCACACTGCAGGCTAATATTGGTCCGAATAGCCTTTGATCTCAGGATGATATCTCAAGTTTCATAGTCAAAATCTTAACCGTGTTTTACCTAATGTATTTTTTTCATGGAAAATTACTAAATTCAGAGTAGCTCACTGATACAGCACTAGCCTCCTTAGCAGGAGGCCTTTGGTTCAATGCAGAGGTAGTGAAAAATAGAGAGAAACAGAGAGGGAGAGAGAGAGAGAGAGGCAGAGAGAGAAAGAGAGAGAGAGAGAGAGAGAGAGAAGCAGAGAGAGAGAGAGAGGCACTAAAGAAATGAAAAAAGAACACAAGGAAAGTAAGTACATTCTATGATGAAGATGTCTATGATGTGCACATCTGGAAATGGTGATCAGAAGAAGTTTTTGTCAGCTACTTCTTCCTGAATCCTGTAAGTGATAGAAGGAATGAAGAGCACAGTTTGCATTACTACAAACAAAACAGGTTGCAGACAAACATGATGGAAATGGTGTAGCTCTGGGTTTGGTTTTTCGCTTGTTGGTGTGTGTCAATGCACTATGTCACATGTGTTCCTCCTGACTGTGTGCCAGGGCTCTTTGATGTCAGGAGGGGCTTTGCTGTCTCAGATTCTTTGGCCAGGTCAGGATGCTGTGTTCCCCTGAGCAATTGGACTCAAGAAATTCTTCATTTCCTTCACTGTCTCAGAATCTCATGTGTGTTATCACAAGAGTCTCCACTTCTGGAGACTGTACTACCTTAGGATTCCTGTTTTTAGGTTGAGCTCGATGGGTCAAGCGCTACTCTGCACTCTCTGAGGACCTTGGTTCGATCTCCAGCACTGCAAACACTGGGGAAGGATGTGGCAGCCCAGTCCTGAAACAATTCCAAAAGATCAGCCATTGAAACCCCCATGAGCGTGACTATGAGTTGCTCCCCGATTGGAGGAGCCCACCTAGGTCCTGGAGACAAGAGATGAGCCCACCCCAGACTCTGTGTTCCACTCTGCTCTGCATTTTTTTTTATTATATAGATGTATTGGTTATCTCATTGAAAGTTTATTGTTGGACATAGGACCCTAAATAATGTCTTGGGGACTTAAATAAAAATTCTAAACTTTAAACATTTAAATAATACCTTACTGGTTTCCAAGCTTTTCTGGAATAAAAAGCCCATCTTTTACATGTCCTATACCCTGTGCCCACCTCTGTATCCCCAACTCCCACAAGGCCACCCTCATTCTTCCTCTTCTGGCTACAAGGCCTTTTGGTTCAACTGCACAGGGTTTCTGCCTTCTGTGAGGCTTGGCACCCATGGCTCCCACTGCAAGGCATGTTTCTGTGCAGTTCCTTCTCTGCAGTTAACTCACAGCTATGCCTCAGCCCTCAGCTACTTCACATGCTCACAAAGGCCTTTTCTGCCCCCAGAGCTGCTACAGGGCCCCTAAGGCATCCCAAGCCCTCAGAGCACTTGCTGTATTTTCATTGTAGCTATGGTGGTTCTATGTGTGAATCCTGCTGGGACACATTTTATTCTCTACACTGTATTTCGTAGTAGGTGGGACTCTGAATTATTTCTCACCGAAATTTTATTGCAAATTCCCAGAACATTCTCCTTAGTAAACAATTATTGAAAAATGAATGAAAAATCTGAAATGCAAAAATAAAACAGAAATTTTAACAATTTTATAATTGTGGAGTAAAAAAAAATTGAATTAAGCGTGTGGTCCATGCCTGTGATCCTATCCCACAGGAAGTGGAGGCAAGGAGATTGTAAACTGGAGGGCAGCCTGGTCTATATTATGATCTTCTGTCTCTGAATGAATAAATAAATAAATAAATAAATATTTAAAAAAGAACCCAAAAGAAAGAAGAAAAAAATTTAAATGAACAGGTTGACCTTGTATGATAAAAATTATTTAGTGAAATGATCATTACAGTTAAAATGTCTCTTTGAACAACCCATGGCTTGTCAAATTTCTTGTATCTCACCGGAAACTTCACCAAAGTTCTGTTTGCCATATTTTACAAACCTAATCCGTGTAACTCACGCCCATTTCCACGTCTTACTGAAGACAGTAGCCTATGTCAGAAAGTAGGTGTGGACCTACAGGGTCGTAGTATTTAAGGAGCTCACTTGGCCACAGAACACTGCTAGAGAAGACTGAGTCTGAGCTGCTGCACAGTGGGGAACAGAAGATTGCTGTCAACCTTGACACTGGTGGAGGCTCCCAAACTTTCTGAAGTAAGACCACTCAGCCGACTCTGGTGAGTGTGGCATTTAGAGCACAGGCCTTCATGATTCCTTCCATTCTCTCACAAAAATACTTCCCATTTATGGTTCTTTTCAATCACTTCTAGGCAATTACACACTCAATTTTCCTTATTATTTAATACAACATCAATGTTCAAACTATAAGTAGATCATTTGTAAATTTTTTGTTGTTGTTGTTATTTGAGGAATTTTGATTCTAGCAGTTTCTGTGTTACTTAAGATTTTGTGGGTCTTGTATTTTCTGGACTTGGGTTTTGGAATGAGGGCCTCTCCTGCACTTTCCAAATGTTCTGTCATTGAGCTTCAACCTAAGCCAATTTTTAAAATTGATTTTTATTTGAGACAAGTTCTTGGTAAATTCTAGTGGCTGCCTCTGGCCTTGTCCTTAGGATTCTCCTGCCTCAGCCTCCCAATTCTCTGGGATTACAGAGGGGTCTGGCCTGTTCCCTTGCCCATTTGATGTTCTTAAATGATATATTTCTGCAATTTTTCATCAATTATGGAGTCAATGTGGTATTTAAAATGTTGGATATGGAGTAGAGGGCTTGGATGTAGCTCAGTTGGGAGAGTGTCGCTCAGCAGTCTGTGAAGTCCCAACTTCAATTCCCAGCCCTGCAAAAATGGGAAAAAGAAATGGCAATCCACTCATAAGGAAATCCTGAAACAATCAGGCATTGAAAACACTATGAGGGTTGCTATGAGTCAGACATGACTGGACGGCACCTAAGAACAACAACAACACATATAGTAGGCATGGAATAGTCTTTACACACATCAACATAAAGCTTAATGTGTGGGATTTACAGAAAGCCCTTGTTGCAATAGTCCTTTTTGCTCTCCATTGAAACCTTCCTTTTTCAAACAAGGAATACATTCAAACAAATCCATCACACTTTTAAATCTTCTCAGAAAGTGTCCACTTTGATCAGGAGTTGAGAACATGCCACCAATTAAGATGAATTGATCCTTGCTTCTATTACTTGTATATTTGAACTGCTAATGTAACTAGGAGAGCCCATTGTCTATTCACTGACACTCTTTTTAAAAGAAAACAGATTAATTGGGTCTGATTAATAGTGAAGCATGCATATCTATCATTTCAAAATCTGAAGGTGTTTTGGTGGTCTAAACTGATTTTAGAAAAAATATATTCTTTAATTTGACAAGAGGAAAATTTTACATCTGTATTTGTTCACTTTTTTGGTGGTGTTGAGGATCAAGCCTAGGGTTTTTCACTTGCTAGGCCTGCACGCTCCCACTGAGTCAGAGCACTAGCATTATATTTTATTTTTGGAGAGTTTTCCAAACTTTAAACCATCATATAAATATCAATATAAATTTAAAGTTTCAAAAGATGTTAGTTGCAGACAACACCGATTAAGTTAAACCATTGTGGATAAAACTTAATCATTTTAATTGGCTTTAGAAAAAATACATCTACTTATTGGGAGGCCTATAAATATCTGGTGTGGTTACCAAATATCTGTATGGTCCTTGTTGTCATTGTGTCATGGAGACAGAGATCGAGACAGACAGACAGACAGACAGACAGACAGACAGACAGATAGACAGACAGACAGACAGACAGATAGATAAATAGATAGATAGATGGATAGATAGATAGATAGATAGATAGATAGATAGATAGACAGACAGACAGACAGACAGACAGATAATGGGCCTCAAGAACAACACACTAATATAACATACTGAATACTGTAGTAATCCTGACAATTCTCCAGTCTCAATCTTGTTATTATTAGGTGCTATCAAGTTGGTGTCTGACTCATAGCAACCCTACATAAAACAGGGGAAACACTATCTCCAGTGCTTCTCTGCTATTCATAGGGTTTACAATGGTGGATTGATTTTTGGAAGTAGGTTCCCAGGTCCATCTTGCAAGCCTACAGCACCTGGTGTTCTCAGGCCATCTCCCATCCACATACTGACCAGGTCTGACACTGCTTAGCTTCTGAGACATGATGGGATCAGATGCCACAGGGCTACGTCTGCAGGTGTGTCTCAATATTAAGCTTGACCAAATGACAGCTAAAATGGAAAACATTGCTTGTTTTTTACAAGGATGATATTTGTCTTAGTGATATTTGGTTACTGAGTTGTGTCATAGTATACACAGCCTTCCTGTATTTCTTACATCTATGTGTGTATAGGGAGTGAGTTGAGAGATAAATTGGCAGAGCCCACACACACAGGCAGAACTAGCCACTGGCCTTTTTGAAATGATGATGATTCCCATCACCAGGACAGAAGAATAACTGTCTCTCTCTTCCTTCCCTTGTGCCTTGATTTCATTCTCAGAAACATGGATTTGGACACCTGGCAAGCCTTCCAGAAAGAAGTTCCTTGCTCCATTTGTCTCAACTTCTTCACAGACCCTGTCACCAGAGACTGTGGGCACAGCTTTTGCCGGCCCTGCCTCTGGCTCTGTTGGGAAGAAGTCCAGACTCCACTGTGCTGCCTGGAGTGCAGGGGAATCTCTAAGAAGCAGGAGTTCCAATCCAATGTCACCCTCAAGAACCTGGCTTCCCTTGCCAGAGAGGCCAGACCCAGCTTTGTCGGTAGCTCTGGGGAACACATCTGTGTAACACACAAGCGGAAAAAGAGCCTTTTCTGTGAGGCTGACAAGAGCCTGCTTTGTGTACTCTGCTCGGAATCACCAGAACACGTGGCTCATGGTCACAGCCCAGTGGAACAGGCTGCTGAGGAATGCAGGGTAAGTGATTCCTGTGCCAAGAATCAGAATCTAGAGCATCCACTCAGGAAGGAAAGGAGGCCTTAGGTCATGAAAGGGATGAGAGTGGGGAAGGATGAGATGACCTTTCAATGTAGATTTCAGGACATAAATTAGTCTTTTCTGTGTTGGCCATGGCTGATTGCTTCAGGAGTAGAATGCTGGGTCCTTCTGCCAAGGCAACAACTCGTGATATCACCAGGCAGTCTCCCTCCAATTACTAACTTGTTCCAACTCTGCTTAGCTTCTGAGGTCTGAGAAGATCTGACACCAGGGTGGTAGGTCTGTAGTCTACTCCTGTATATGAAAGGATAAAATCCATAAGACTTTATTCTCTATTGCTTAATCTTATTCTTCTTTGCAGGTAAAACTTCTAAAGGAAATGGATATGTTGTGGAAAATAACTCAGGATATGAAAAAACACTTAAAAAAGGAAACTAGCAAAATGCAATCATTTGTGGTAAGAGTGAAAACATTTTCTATGTTTTTATTAATCTAATTAAACCTAATGCTGACTTAGCCCTCCCAGCTAAATTAGAGTTATCTTTCATGGCAGTGGGATCCTCTGAGGAAAAGAAGTGGTTTCTGAGATAAACCAGTAGTCATAAATACTCGCTTATAATCTAGTGTGAAGCACACCAGTGTGTGAGATATACAGGTCGTGACTGCTATTGCTAGTCCTAGTTTGGTGATATCTGTAAATCTCAGACATTGAGCATGAGTTAAGATTGTACTAAGGTGGTTGTGAAAGACAGGAGAAAAATACATAAACCTACATACAAGATGGAGTATTTTTTCAAAAAAATCCTGTGTAATATGGTGTGTGTCTAAAAGTCTTCCACACTGAGAAGCATCAGGCAAAGGAAGGCCAGAGAAAGTACAGTAGTCATGTGAAAAGCTAACAGATGACAGAGCAAGAAGCCTGAAGAACTAGCCTAGGAAGCAGCCTGCGATCCCTTAATGGTCTTGCTTTACTCCTGGAGAGAGACCTGGGAGCATAAAGAAAGGAAGGACAAGAAGGGTTAACAGATAGGCAAGAACCTTTTAGGATGGAGGATGCATGTTTTCAAAGTATTTGCTTGACGATGGTAAGGAAATAATTGTGGAAGTTTCATATTTTCTGATGGGAGTAGAAACATTTAACTCTCTGCATAAAATACCTCTGTAGGACTATGTAACCCTTAAGGAAGATGTTGATCAAAGTTCAGTACCAGAAGATGCATCAGTTGCTCTTTGAGGAGGAGAAAGTCCATCTGCAGGCAGTAAGCAGAGAAACAGAGCAGATTTTCCAAGAACTCTGGGACAGTGTAGTCAGAATGACCCAACAGAGGGAAAGGTTGAAGGAAATGTACAGAGAACTGGCTGAGATGTACCCCAAGCCTGACATGGAGCTGCTCCAGGTAAGGAGGAAAGTCTATCCTCAGAAACAGGAGTCATTCCTTGGGCAATGCTGCCATGACATTGAGAAATGACCTAGGAATTCCTCTCTATATACCAGCTGTTGTTGTTGTTGTTTGGTGCCCTCGATTCGGTACCTGACTCATAGTGACTCTATATTAAACAGGCGAAACATTATTGTCAGTTCTTCTTCTGCTATTCATAGGGTTTTCAATGGAGGCTACATACCACTAAGTTCACCTAAATGGTACATGTTCTTTCTCACCCATCATTATTTTACAATGTGGGACACATTTCTCATACATGTCATCAGGAGTACTATGCAGCCAGAGCACTTTTGAGCAACTCAGTGACAAGGGAGTTTAACTTTGCTGAGGCAACTCTCAACTTGTGTTTCCCTAAATCCTTCACAGGGCTGGGATTTAGCTCAGTTGGTAGAGCACTGCGCTGCAGTCTCTGAGGTCCCAAATTCAACTCCCAGCACCGCAAAAATGGGAGTAGGACCTGGCAATCCACTCCCAAGGCAATCCCGAAACAGTCAGCCATTGAAAACACTATGAGGGTCACTATGAGTGGGATACCGAATCAACGGCACCTAAGAACAACAACAAATCCATCACAAGTCTCTCTTCTCCCACACAAAATCAATTGAGTCCTTGCCTTCAGCTAGGCAAAGTAGTTAGAATTTGATAACCAACAGGATGCACCTGTTTCTCATGATTCCAGGTTCTTGATTAATTGTTCTCAGCAGTGGTGGGATCTCTGCTAGGAATAAGATTTGGATCCTTGTTCTCTTTGGCCCACACCAAGCCTCTCCTGAGCTCCTTCTGAATGTACCTGGGGCAGTTTTCCAAGCTGTAGTTGAGGGTTCACTATTAAAATGTACTCAGATGTTTGCTTAGACAGCAATAATTTTAAGAAGTGTTTTTCTTTTTCTTTTTCTTTTTTGTTTTGTTTTGTTTTAAAGAAACTGCCAGAATGGATGCAGAAAGACAAGATCTGTCATTCACATTGTCTTTTCTCTTTTCTTTGCAGGTCATAGGAAACACAGTTGAATGGTGAGTTCATAATAAGGATCTCTAATTTTTGAAAAAGTTGCTTCCTTGTTGAAGAGTGTGCATTGTTTATGTTGTTTATTAACATCATTCTCTGAGGCAATTCACCACCTAATTGAAAAGATTCCCAAGGAGAATCACTTCCTGGGTCTTAGAAATGTCCATCTGTGCATGGATTAAAATATGCCTCCAATTCGTCTCCCATGGCTTTCTTTCCCATTTTTTCTCTCCTATCCGTGATGCTCCAACAAACCCTAATAAAGACATTTCTGTAAGGTATTACAGCTGAGGCCCCATTCTACAGATGGAAGGTGAAATAGAGAGATGAAAAAGTCAGGCTCCCTAAGGATGGGACTGGAGTGAGGCTTTGTTTCCCTGAGGGGGAGTGACCAGGTCCTGGTTCATAGACACAAGCCCCAGGTGTGGGCAGAGCACAGAGAGGAAAGGCTGCCTCAGAGTCTCAGGACCAGGCCACAAGTCTGGTGTTGACTTCCTTGTGGGGCCTAGGAGACCAATGATTCTGACTTAACGAACATTCCCTTTTACACCCTTACTGTATCAATGGTGACCATTGCTGACTGAAGTCTCAAACGGTTTGCCTGAATTTTCTGCCCTCTGTAAGATACCCAGGGCCTTGGCATTACGCTAAGTATAACAGGAGACAGAGGAAGGAAATGGTGCTCAGTAATGCTAAAAGTTGCCTAATGTTCAAGAAGAATGATACTAGATTTGGAAATGGTAAATTGAGAAAGATGTAACATTTCTTCTATATGCAGATTCTAGAGTAAAATGTATACCTAGTTAACCAAAATTGGGAAAATTCTGATGAAGTATCTTAGGTTGAAAAATGATATATTTGTAACAACTGTGTGAATAACTTTGGTCCAGAAGTATAACCGATGTCATTCTTTACAGGACTGAATTGATGCAGATGCAAACACCCCAGCCAGTGAGCCCCAAGCTCACTTTCCAGTGCTTTACTGTTATCCTAGACATGATGCACAAATTTGAACGTGAGAGTCAGTCTTTAGAAGTCATCCTTAGTTGCATTAGCAGGTTCTTGGAGATGAACTGTCCCTGTTTTTCATTTAATTTTTTGACTGTAGATGATATATCATTGTCCAAATACTTTGTACATTCCCTCCCTGTGTAGTCCCATTGCAGGACAAAGACTGAACTCACTAACATACAACTCACTGTAAATGCACCAGCTCACATAGTTTAGTCATATGTGACACAGACAGAGTAAGAGAAGAGAGAATACTCAGATTGTGATTATGAAGGGATACAACATTATTTGTCAGAGTATTAATCAACATTTTATGTTCATTCAGTTAATTCCAATTTTGAACTTTCAAGTATAATATTGGTTGGTTTTATTTTTTGCTGTCTAGCTGAGACCAAGTCACAGTGACCCTATGTACAACAAAATGAAACAGTCCCTGACACTGTGTCATGCACACCACTATGTCAGTTCTTCTCTCCTATTCACAGGGATTTGGATGACTAATTGCTTAAGGATTGTTCTGAGAGTGGGTTGCCATGTCCTTCCCCCACTTTTGCAGTGCTGGGTAAGCAAACTAGGGCTTTGGAGCATGCAAAGCAGCCCTCTACCATCTTAGATAAAGGCCATAGTAAATATATTATTAATGGCTTTGAATTTGTTCTCTGTCCATTGTGTATTCATCATGCATTGTGCTAAGTATACACAGACAGTGCAAAAAATGTATCCACATTTTAAGAAAGAAAAAATCTCTTTTAAAAATTTCATACTGAATATGTACCCATAGAAAAAAATGAATACAATTCATGTTTGACTCCTGCATATACAAGAGATACTCAGGGTAGTTACCATTGCAGAAGAGGCAGGGTTTGTTGCTGGGCGATGCCTCCTGGATCTTCCCTTGTGCACAACACAGACAGTACCAGCAGTCTCAAACCTATCATGATGCTTGCCATTGTTAGGCATGTTGGAGTTCCTGTTGTATACTCACACCTCTGTTTTCATTGTATTTCCGCAACATACTTGACTTTCAAATACTGCTTCAAAATGATCTTGAGCTTCTCAAATGGCCACTGTGCTTCTGCCATTTCTTTCACTGCCCTCCCTTTGCAGAGTGCCTTAGCATTCATTTGTTTAACACTATTTCTTGAGCAAATGTCATAGTATACTTGCCTATAATGTAATTAAACTTTGAAAAACAGTACACAGATAACATCTCTTAAAATGGGTATACATCTTTTTGGCATCTGAGGAACACTATTTATAAATAAGACAATTTGGACAAGAAAAAGTCACTGCATTTACCACAAGGAGAGCAAATGCAGTGCTATCAGATAGCTTCCTTAATAACTGAGAGGTGAGTGATCTGAGCTCATGGATGAGTTGTGTTAAGATCATAGTAGAGAACAGGTCGTGACAACAGGCTGAAACCCAGAACTGATTAGATCCAGGTTTTGCACAGATAAGGTAAATCCAGAACATTCTTTTCAGAAACTTCTGAATTGTTCACATGTTGATTTGCCTTAAAATGTTTGATGTACATATAAAAATGCATACAACTGCTTAGATCCTAATAAATACCTGCATCATTTTAGAGTGATATCACCTTATGAATGGTATGAAAGACAAATAACAAATAGTAATTCTTTACTAAAGGAAACAAAAAGTTTTAGGTGTCTCGCAAAAGAAGTAAGCACAGGTACAAAATAAAATCAAATCACTGTTTTACACAGCGATATCAGTATTTTTACTTTTTCTTGCTATGATCTGAAGGAATTATGTGGCCTATAAAATCATAAAAATCCTTCTCCATTAGTGGTGGCTCTGCTATCTTTATTCTGTATTCTCTTAGTGAAATGGGGAGCGAAGGAAGTGAAAAATGAGAAAGAACTTCTGTCCATCAGGGCAATATTCTATTTCTGATTTTTTTTTCTTATATCTTTTACAGTGACAAATACTGTGGCTCAGGAAATGGTTGTTTCCAAGATAACATTGTCTGAGGATGTTATAGGTACGATATTTGGAGAGGAGCCTCACAGTGCACCTGAGGAGCCCCAGAGAAGACAGAGATTTGCTGCATGGGGTTGCATGAAGGCTTTCACCACGGGCCTCCATTATTGGCAGGTAGATGTGGCACATTTCCCCTATTGGATTCTGGGTGTCTGTAAAGATTTCAGACCAGATGATAATGAACACTCTGTTGATGGTGATGACGGATTTCTCCTATCTTTCAAGAAGAGGAACAATGATTACATTCTCTCCACTTACTCGCCAAGCATAATTCATTATGTGCAAAGGCCTCTGGATAGGGTTGGGGTGTTTCTGAATTACGAGGATAGAACTGTGAGCTTCTGTGATATTTGCAAAAGTTCCCTCATCTACACTTTCTTCCGTGCCAACCTCCCTTCCCCTCTGAGGCCTTTCCTTTGCCTTGGTTCCCCATGAAATTCAGCTGCCAGGAAGCGTCTGAGGTGAACTCCTGTGCCTGAAGAATCCATGTTCCTGAGACTTTCTCACGCCAGAACTTAGCTGTGTGCCTGAGGGCTGTGCCCACACTGACATGGAATCAGGATGACTGTACAGCTGCATGTTGAATGTATTACGTTGCTTCATACATACT
Source organism: Pedetes capensis (assembly GCA_007922755.1). Classification (NCBI taxonomy): domain Eukaryota; kingdom Metazoa; phylum Chordata; class Mammalia; order Rodentia; family Pedetidae; genus Pedetes; species Pedetes capensis. The sequence goes on along the minus strand of VMDO01020556.1, from coordinate 2,689 downwards.
ATTTTAATAAAGTTGTTTTATGAGTGTTTTACTAGACTATCAGCTATTTGAAAATAATCATTGGTGAAATAAGTTCACAGGCCATGATAATGACTTGTCTAAAATATTAAGTTTGATGATTTCTTAGAATATCCAGAGTTGTGAGGCCATCATAGCTACCCAATTTCTGGGCATTTTCCTCACTTTGGAAACATCTACCAAGTCCCTCTGAACTGCTACATGGATTTGCCACATGTCTGGCAGTGGTCAGGCTCCTGTCAAGTTTTGTCACATTTAAATCCTGAGTAGTGACCAAATGAAAATTTAAAATATTCCATGCCCGGATTTTGTGATGAATATCAGTAACGGATTTCAATGGGTGATGATATTCACCTGTTAACTAGCATGTGCAGGGTAGAAATTGGTTAGGACTAGCCAAATCAATTGCATTCAAACATATGATTAAGCTAAAATATTTTACAGACAATTTCCAATGTTGGATGAATAGGAACTAATAATCCCATGAGGCATATTGCTTTTATCCTTCTCAAGTATAATATGATAAACACTAAAGGGACCCTGGTGTCACAGATCAGAGAAAACTTATCTCTAGTCTTGTCAGTGCTTATGACATGCATGAAACTAGAGAGGGAAGTTGGACTGGTTCAGATCTGCCTTCAATCCCAGAGAGCTGCTGCCTGCAGATCATTACTTCATCTCCAGTCGGCAGACACTTACGTCTGTCCTTAGGGAATGATGAGAATAAGACATTCAGCGTGATGGACGAGGAGCAGACACTTCACTAAATGTACTCAGCATGCAGGATTTGGAGCTGCTGCTCACTTGAGAGGCTCCTGAGAACCACGAGCTGTGCAGTGCTAGACACAGGAGACACAAAATGGGTTTATTATTCGTCTGTCTGTTTGTTTGTTTAATCATTTATTTCAGTAGTTGAGTGTTGAGCCTAGGGCCTTGCGCATGCAAGGCAAGTGATCTACACTGACCTGTCCCCCGTATCCCCCTTTATGAGACAGAGTCTTACTTAGTTGCACAGGCTACCTCTGCCCTTGAACTTGTGATCCTCCTGCCTCAGGCTCTCATACTGCTAGGATTGTAGGTGTGTGTCATTGCACCCAGTTCAAAAGACATTTATTTTTCATTTTAAGGTTTTGGTTCTATTTCTAAGAACAGTAGAAGTCTTAGTATGCTGTCTCTCACTATACATCTTTAGGGTTAGGTTTCATATCTCCTTATTCTTTTTAATTTTTCCTAAATCAAACATGCACACCCCGGTGGGAGGGAAGTGGAGATTAATTATTAGTACTGAAGTTGTTGATTTGACAGAAATTTCACATTTATTAAAATACTTTGTTATATTCATTACAAATCTTCTTTTTCTTTTTCTTTTCTTGGTGATGCTTGGAAATTGAACCAGTGTGTCCCACATAGTTTGCAAGAGCTCTACCACTGAGCTACACCCCCCATCCATTTCTTCAATATTTTGTCTTGACAGAGGGACTCTCTAGTTTACACAGGCTGCCTCTGGCCTTGAACTTATGTTTCTACTGCCTCTGCTCCCTGAGTTGCTGGGATTACAGGTGTGAGATTCCTTGCCTGGCCAATAAAATAATTCTCTCGTACTTTATCATTTTGTTTACAGAACATTTCCTCTGCAATTTTTCCAATTTTCAGGTTCAGGAAGTTCTAATCCAAACATCTTAAACACTTCTTCATTTTATTCTGATTCTGAAATTATTTACTTTATATTTAATTGTGTACTTTATCTGGAATTTATGTTGAAATTTCCACTTGTTTTTCCATTGAGAAAAATTTAAATTGTTTGAAGATTCCACTGTTTGGCATCTGAATTTGATTTCTCTTGATTTTGTTCCATAACATTTATTGAAATACTGAGAAGGATTTGATTTACTGTAAGTAAATATATTAAAAAATATGTGCATTAAAATAGGAAAATAAATAGTTACGGACCCTAATAATCAGAAATGAAATTCCATTTTTACCTCACTTCTTAATCTCATAGTCTTCCAAAGTTAAAACTGTTTTATAAACTTTCTTATCACATAAAATGGAACTAAATCTATGGATTAATGTTGCCCATAGTGTTGCTTAGTGAGAGTCCCTATTCCTGTGATTAGAAAGTAATGTCAGTACCTCTCTATGGACACTAAGTGAACACATGTGTTGTGTTTTGATGCTTAATTTCTGAGAAATAAAATCACCCTGTACCTCCCTACATGTATTTCTTCTCCACCTGCACAGCAGCTACCTATAGTAATACTGGCTTCAGCAACATGGAAACAACTGTGGTTCTTGAACTATCCCAAGATATTAATGAAAAATAAATGTTTTTATTAAGGAAGGCTACCAGACTATATCCCCATGTGTCAGCTTGTCATGCTGGGTGGGCTTTCGTTTTACATTGACACTGAAATCTATGCCATTGGTATTTCAGACACTGTGGTGGACAGGTTTCAGCTGAGCTTCCAGACTAAGACAGACAAGGGAGAAGGATCCAGCTGTCCACTCCTTAAACAATCAGCCATTAGCCAGGTGTGGTAGCTCATGCCTGTAATCCCAGCAGCTCAGGAGGCAGAGGCAGGAGGATCACAAGTTCGAGACCAGAGGCAGCCTACAAACTTAGCAAGACCCTGTCTCAAAAAGTAAAAAATGGGCTGAGGGTGCATCTCAG
>VMDO01020555.1:0-37296 GCA_007922755.1 Pedetes capensis | reverse complement strand
AGAAACAAAGACCACTACAGGAAAAGTTTCTATCTTAAACAGAAAAGGAACCCAAGGACATATAGAAAAATACTATATAGTAAAAGATAGAGAAGACTTGGATGGGAAACTTAGATAGGAAGGGGGGAGGGGGGAAACATAGAGGAGGGTAAGGGGTAACCTATATGAATAATGCTTATCAAATTGCATATATGAAAATTGTCACAACGAAACGCATGTCAAAATGACTCACATTATGATGTACATTAAAAATTTCTAATAAAAAAAAGAAAAGTGTGTGTGTGTGTGTGTGTGTGTGTGTGTGTGTGTGTGTACTTGTCGATGGGGGAAACTGAGCACAAAAAGAATTTAACATGGTTATGAAATGGAATTTGTAATTTCAGGAAAAGGTAAAATGACTTCTAAAATTACCATCAACATACTTGTTCTGTTCTTGGTAGATTCTCTTGTACTGTTTGGTTGCCTTGAATTCATTTAAAAAGGAACAATGTTATGACAGAATTTGAGATGTGCTAAATAAGGCCCATTCTTCAACTGCCAGGTGAGGTGAATTAGATCGAGTAAGCACGGGTAAACAGCTAACTTCACACTATTAACATTTACTTTTATTTGGCCAGCTGAAATAAGTATCAACTTTTAAAAGGTATATAATTCTAGAACCTTCAATTTTTAATACATTTAAAAAATAAATATGTTAAAATTTATAAATGTGTTAAAAATACCTGCAATTCTGTAGAATATTTGTAACTTGTAACACTGCAAGTCCTTTTGAAATCACTTTACCCTGAAAAAAATACTCAACACGTCTATAAACAGATATTAACATATGTACTCTGTGCTTTTTCTTTAATCAATTTATTTATGGAAGCCTATGAAATATGACAAATCTCATACCAAGAAATTTAACCTCAAGTATCTTCCATTTCTAAGTTGATAGGAAGTAGATGGTATACTTAGTTCCTATCTCTTATAACCTAGATCTTTTCATTTAGTTAGAAGATACTTGAGGCAGCAAAATTCTAAGATAATATGGAGAGTTGGATAATACAGTGAAATTTATTGTAATGAGATTTGCTCCTTTTACAAATGTATGTAGATATCCACGTATGTATGTGAAGAAGAATGCATGTAATGTATGAAAATGAGTATATATATATGTATGGGTACAATATTCATATATAAGATTATGTTTTAAGTAAAAATTTCTGCAAATATTTGGATGGAAATCCTTTTTCACCATTATTGGTGCTTGCCATGGATGCATGAAAGTGCATGAAAGCAGCTGAAGGAGTATTAGACAAAGGAGTTTGGGAGCCTCAGGAATAACAGATCTTTTAAGCCATGGCACCATAAAGTAAGCTGCTGTGAAGGAGAGGAGGCCTCCCGTGAGGAGGAAGCCTTTCCTATTTACCTTTAGAGCCCCTCAGGAGACAGAATGTAATTTGAGTAGTTCCTGTAGGTTAGTGCCCAGAGCACCAGGCAAGGAGGAGTGAGGAAATGGGGGCTTCATAATGAACACCTAATAAAGACATTCCTGGGCCTAGACAGCTGCACTGTTCCTGAACTCATGCCACACCCAGCTATTCACTACCGAGAGCTGCTTACTGAGAAACCCAGTCCAGCAAGTAGTAGCCAGCATTTCTTTCTAAGTAGCACAGTAAGAGAAAATGGAATTGACAAGAAAAAAAACCAAAATGTTTGCAACTGTATCTGATTGCTAAGAAAAAAGCCAGCAATGGCATAGTTAGAATTTAGTCTGACTTAAGTATTTATATTAAATATTATTTTTGCTGATGTTTTGATGAAACCTTGAATGTTAAATTTATTTGAACCGATTGAAAATTTTCATCCTTTAATTTTCAATGACTTAAAACCCCTGGAATTGGGTTGGGAACAAGGTTTGCTGTGCCACCTGCTGGCCACTTAGAAGTAATGCTGCTCTCAGGACCCGGCAGGTTTCACAGTGACGCCCAGCTGTGGTTTGTGAAGAGGCCCCTGGTGATGAAAAAGCACTAGATCAGGCCCAGCAAATCTGGGGTGCAGGGGTAGGGGTGTGTAAGAGTCCCAGTTTTACCATTTCCTGTATGATTAGTAGCTTAAGTCCTCAGAAACCTCCATCAGTAGATCTGCTCTCCTTCCCTGGGTGTAGCCACCTCAACCCACAACTTAGTGGTCCTGTCTCTAGGACATGTTGTCAGGAGGGACCCGTCCCTGGAAAAGGACATCATGTTTGGGGGAGTTGCAAGTCAGTGAAAAAAGGAAGACCCTCAATTAGATGGATCGACACAGTGGCTGCGACAATGGACTTAAACAACAACAACAAACAACCATAGGTATGGCACAGATCTGGGAGCGTTTCATTGTTTTACATAGGATTGGTATGAGTCAGACCCAACTTGATGGCATGTAACAAGAAGTCTCTAGGACAGGTGTTATGAAAAATGCTTCTGAAGTCTTCAGGCATTATAAGAAAAATATTTTGGTCAGAGTTGTGAGTAGAATTAATGGTGTGTAGCAGCGAGTCCCTTGGCTTCCCGCAGTCTCTATTTCAGTGGACATTGTCACAAAGCTTTTACACAAGTCTAGAGCCTAACTGGATTGTTCATATTAGATTATCTTTGGAAAAATGGAAAAGTGTAAATGAATGTGTATTTGCTTAGATACTGAGCCAGTTTTCTAAGTTCAGTAGATCTCCTGGTCTGTGGCAACCTTACATCTTCCCAAAACACATATTCCAATTAAAAGGCTCAAAGAACCCTAAATTTGTACTTTAAATAGAGAAGGAAAGAATCAAAAATCACCAAAATGAAATTACCTTTCTGATCTTTTCTGGCTATGCCAAATACTATTCAACAATAGCCTTAGTGGAATTCAGGGACACAAGAATGATACAGAAAACATAAAGGCCAAAACTGAATCAAGCTATCCCACTGAAAACTTTTCAAAAATAATTTCCTGATTTTCCAGCTATGGATTATCCATTTTAAAAAACCCCAACAACACTTCCACAATTTCCCTTGATGAAGGACCCTGTTACTGAGATTTACTGCAACTTTGTAGGCATTTGCAAAAGACAGGTCAGGTGAAATAACATCCTTTCCAATTGCTCTATTTATTCACACAGAAATCCCTTAAAATAGATGTTTTTCATGCTCCTGAACAGCACTGCAATCACTTTCACAAAACAAACAGAATTCTGAACTTAAGCCACTAACTTTGCTTGAAGAAGACAATGTCCTCTTTGTCACTTGGTTTTGTCTTTTTTTTTTTTTTCCTCCTAAAGGAAAGTCCCTCGCCCTGTCTTATTTGTAGACCACCCATGAACCTTTTAATTTTTCTCATTTAAGCTGAGAAAGGGGAGAAGAGGAGACTTGTTGCCCTTAGCAGTTCTTGGGCTTTTCTCCCAATAGTGTAAGTTAATTATTTTAACCTACTGATGAGTGGTGGCCAGGGCAGAGGCATGGGAGGGAGGGAAAAACAGGTGTTTCACACACCTGCACTTCTAGGCTTAATTGCTCTGAAATCTTCTAGGCTCTAAAGGGCATTCTCCTTTCTTTGCAGAGGCTCAGGGGGAGGGGTCATTTGTAGAGTTCTTAACTAAATGTAGCATATATATGCAACCACTTTTCACTGAACAAATTATTTTCTTTAAAATGAACTCCAGGTAAATTTAATTAGAAAAAAGCTGACTGACAGGTATTACTTTGAATGCAAGGATTAAAGTCCTACCGTTGTTAAAAGAAAAAAGCAAAGGCAGTAGTCGGCCATATTCTGTTTCTCTTCACAGCAGTTGAGTTTAGGTAAAGAAAGCCGGATCAGTGGTTCTGGAATTCTTCCCATTGTGTGAGATATCCACCACAATTAAGTACCAAAAAGCACCTTTGTTTTGTTTTCAGTATAGTGCATTGGAAAATCAGCTTATAAAAAATTCTGAGATAAACCTATGTACCAAAAATGAGGATATTTTTTGTTTTTGTTTCTTGGAGGGGTTGGACCCAGGACCTCACACATACTTTGCAAGTGCTCTACCAGTGGGCTGCGGCCCCAGCCCATATTTTATTCTTTGAGTCAAGGTCTTGCTAAATTACCCAGACCCCCACTTCCCAAGCCACTGGCATTGTAGGTGTGCACCACTGCCCTGGTTCCAAAATGAGTATTTCGTGTGGTATTTTATATTCAGCTTCAATGTTTTCATAAACATGGTTTATAATAACTGAGTGCTTGCCACGTGCCAAGCCTCTGTATGTTCTGTCTTACTTAACCTTCACACCAACCTGTGAGGCAATTCCCATTGTTAACCTCATTTTACAGGTGTAGAAGCTGAGCAGAAGGAGCTTAACCCACTTATCCAAGGCCAGACAGTAAGAGACTGCGTGAAGATTCAGATGTGAGCAGCATGGCCCAGAGCCTGGGACTCCTTTTAGTGTCATTTGGTTGCTAGCTGTCAGGGGCTACTACGTCTCCCAACACTGACCCATTGTCCTGGAGCTTCTCTACTTGATTCCCAGGGGAGGTCAAGGCAAGCCAGGGTTTAGGACTTGAGTGCTGAAGCCCTGGAGGAGTTGCGCTGCCAAGCCCAGGCTCCAGGGTCACACACAGTGTTAGTTAATAAATGCCATGGCAAGATTCTAGGAAAGGCGCAGAACTCCAGGGTGTCTCAGGCCTCAGACAAGGACATCTTGGTTATGGTTTAGAAAATTGACTATTTTGGAACAAATCTTCTTGCCCAGGGAATAAGTACTCTGTGGTCCAGAGAAATTAGGGGAGATTTGACCAAACTCTCACAGGAGAGTCAGAGCCAGGTGCAAGATTATAATCCAGAAATACTGCTTCAAATACAGTGCTTTTTATGCCCAATAACCAATTTCAGCATAATTATACCAATCAATTAGACCAACAATCTAATGGCCTTGCCATATAACTGACTTCTTGTGTATTGATGAAAGGAGCAACTGAAATGGGGAAATATAATCAGTTAGTGACGTGAAAGTTTCTCATCAGGCAGCAGTTAGCACATGCTCACTTGACACAGGAAATCCGGTGTCAACATTAGCTCACTCTGTCAAGTAAATCTTCCAGCCTCAGACAAGGGAACCTCAGTTCCTGCTTCTGCTTTCCTTTCAGCTGCCCATTTTCAATTATGCATTTGCAGAGCATGGAGGTGTAGAAATAGGAAAGGGGATTCCCCCCTGAGAACTGCCTGGAACTGCCCTCTGATTCCTGACAGATCCCACACCCAGTCCGGCCCTGGCGCCTCCTCCCTCCTTGCTGCCTATTCTCAACCTCCTTTAGGACCACAAAGTCACCTTAACATGGACTTTGCTGAGGCACATGAAAACTATAAAAGGGAAGGCTGCTCCAGAAAGAAAGGGCAAGGGCAGGCAATCGAAGCAGGAGTCACATCTCCAAAATCCCCCTTGGACACACTACGTCTTCACGTAGGAGATTGCAACACATAGGACGTTTTCAGAGCAATTACAAGGAAAGGAAACACAGGGTGGGTGGTTTCTCCAGTGAAGACCCAGCTGGTACATGGGGAGACAAACTATGAACAAGAAAGAGTTCAACCCAACAGCCTGTGGTTTAGTCTTGGAAGGTCAACCCAGGCGTTTCGAGTTTATTTGATCAATAGCCTTGGCCCCAGTACAGAGTTGTCACCTCATTGCCTTTTCCCACTCTTGTAATTATAGCACCTACTCTTGGATGGTCCTATAGCTGTAGCACTGTGGCGTCTATTCCCATCAGATCTGGAAGCTAAGCAGGGTCGGGCCTGGTTAGCACTTGGATGGGAGACCGCCTAGGAACGCCAGATATTGTAGGCTTGGGAGAAGGACCTGGAAACCCACTCCCAAAAATCAATCTGCCATCAAAACCCCTTTGAATAGCAGAAAAGCACTGACAAAGTGTTTCGCCTGTTGTACGTAGGGTCGCTACGTGTCAGGTACCAACTCGATGGCACCTAACAACAACAATTGGATGGGAGTATTTCTCTGACTTCAAATGTGCAAACAAGCTACCTGGGGATCTTATTAAAATAGGATTCTGATTTAGGAGGTTTCAGGTGGGTCTGCGAGTCTCTATTTCTATCAAATTCTTAAGAAATTTTGATGCTGCTGGTCTGCAGACCCTACTGAGGTACCAAGATGGTGGAGATCCTGAGTGGATTTAAGAAGGTAATTCTGTTCCATGGTGGTGGCGGGGGCAGGGGTGCTACAAGTATTCACTACCATGCCTGGCTAAGAAAGGTATTTTTAAAAAAAATGATTACACTTTTGCATACCAATGAGTTCTATTATCACTGTGTGCTTTTTGTTGTGCTTGACCTGTACTTTTCCAATAGTTGAACTATTTAAGTTCAAATTCTCTTAATAAGTCTATCTTACTAGACTTACATGCTTAGCAAGTTTTTTTTGTTGTTAATTTTTATGTATAAATCTGCACTTTACAGGTTGGAAGTGTTTGAGAAAATCAAATATGCTGAACTTAAAATTGTGCTTGGATATATCTAAGGGAATTTGAATAACTATATAAATGACATAAACTTGAGAGAAATTTAATCATCCAAATTTGAATTGGCCAGGCACTGTGGCGCAAGCCTGTAATCCTGGTGACTCAGGAGGTAGAGGCAGGAGGATTGCAAGCTCAGGGCCAGAGACAGCCTGCATAACTGAGTGAGACCCTTTCTCAAAATATAAAATAAAGAAAGGGCACAGCTCAGTGGTAGAGCACTTGCCCTGGGTTCAATCTCCCAGTGCTGAAAAAATATATCAAATGAACTGAATATTAATCAAAGAATAAAGTGAAACACACTTAAATAGTTCATAGATCAAATAAGAAACTATAATAAAAAATGGGGCTGGGGTGACAATAAAACACTATGTATCAAAACTTGTGGGATGATGTTAAGCTGGTAATTATAGAAAAATTCATACTTTTTAATATTTATGTTACTAAAGAGGCAAGGCCAGTCATCAGGAGTTAGAAAAAGAGCAACAGGAGAGGAAAATAATAAAGAGAATAAATTAATGAAATCAACAAGTAGAAAATGAAAAATATTAACAAAGCTAAACTTTGGCTGTTTGAAAAGACTTAGCAATTATGAACTCTCATAAATATTCATCAAGCGAAAATATAGGATACATAAAAGAATATCAAGAGTGAAAAGGAAACTAACAGTTGCTGCAGAGATTTAAAACTATTACGAGCATATTATAACCAACTGTTGCAAATACAATGGAAAACTTAGAAATGGACAGATGGCAAAAATGTAAAGGAATAAACACTCTTAAAACACTGCTAGAGGCAGTGGAAACTGTCATAACCACTTAGGAAAACAATCTGGCCTTATCAAAAAAGTGGAGGACATGCATGTCATATGACCTAGCCATTAGATATAGCAGTATATTCAAGGAAAAATGCTACAGATGTACCAGGAAACATAAGAATATATATAGCAGAAAAATTCATAACAGTAAAAAATCCAGGGAGATCCCCAAATGTTCATTCATATTAGAATAAACTGTGATATGGTCACGCAGTAGAATACTATACAGCATTAAAAATGAATGAATTCAAACCACATAGAACAACATAGATGACTATCAGGAAGGTAATGTTACAGAATACCTAAGGCATCAACAGGCATTAGGCCCATGTTTCTCTGCCTGGAAATCAAATCTTTCCATAATCCATAAAGCCCATTTAATCTATCCAGGCTCATGTCCTTCCCCAAAGCACATTAAGTCATTGTGTCTACTAGGCATGGCTGTTTTTCGGAGTTCCCCGTACATGCCATGACCCATCCTCCTGCCTGATTTCCCTTACCTTATCACCACACCTGCCGTGGACACCCTGTCTTCTGACTTACCAAATCCCCTGGCCTTCAAAGCCCACCTAGACCTCCACTTGCACAGGAAGATTTCTGTAGCTGCTTGAGGTCTCTGACCTTCTACTGAGTTTACAGCTGGGATGATGATATTTTATGGCTTATGGTTCTCCAAGCAAATTAAATCTAATAAGTATATACTGAACTCCTATTATTTGATAAACCTATGTGAGGCAGCAACGGGGCATGAAGATGAACTTAAAATCACCTTTCTTCTCAAGTTCCATACAGGGATCTAGGAAAAGTTGAGGAGTGAGGCAAAGTTCTGTGGTTAAGGTAGCTCTTCAGGAAGGTGTGAAGCAGCAAGTAGCACAGTTGTTTGGGCACAGACTCCACAGACCTGAGTTTCAGCCTTGCCTCCATCCCACACACTAGCAGTGGAGCCCGATGCAACTTTGCCTTTTCTCTGCTTTCTCCATTTGTAAAGAATGTAGTGGTGCTACCCACTTTCCGGTTGTGGTGGGAATTACCCAAGATGAGGCACTACAATGTACTCAGGATCGTGCCTTGCTCAATAAGCAGAGACAAAATAGCGACTCCTTCAGAACTAGGAGAGAAGTAAGAAGACTTTCCTACTTCTCTAAATTCCTGACTTTTCCACTCAACGGTTTTCAAGATTATGATGAATCATTCATCACGGTGCAACCTACTTACAAATAATCCTAATGTATTCTATGCCTCTTTGGACAACTGAAAACAAAACAAAACAAAAATTCTGCCTGTTTTATCCAACTATAAATTTGCCTTCATAATCTGAAAGACTAAAGTTTGCTAAGTAGAGATATTGCCTACTTCTATTTCCTGGGTGGCACATAGGGAATATACAAAAGCATATTGGTAGTCCACCAGGAAGCATGAGTGCACCTGGCAAGAAGTCTGCAATCATATAAAGTATAGACAAAAAGTATTCCTTCTTAAAAATGAGTTTGAAAAAAGACTTTTTCTTTTCACAACACATTGTGATGCTACAACAATGAGTTAATAAACATCATGATTTCCTTTATTTAAAAGACATGATTTAAGCTGGGTGTGCGTGGTGGCACACATCTTTAATCCCAGCGACTCGGGAGGTGGAAGCAGGAGGATTACAAGCTGGAGGCCAGAGGCAGCCTGTGTAATTTAGGGAGACCCTGACTCAAAAAATGAAAAAGAAGCTGGGGTGCAGCTCAGTGGTAGAGTACTTGCAAAGTACGCATGAAGCCCTAGGTTCAACCCCCCCCCAACAACACTAAACAAACAAACAAATAAATATAATAATTTGTAGGTATTTCTATTTGACCATCAAATGCCACAGCTTGTGAGAGAGTTCAAAATTCTATGCAATTACCTGACTTCCATAAATGCTTCTTTGAAATAGAAATAATGGGAGCAGACAATAATTCTCAACCCCATCAATACACATTGTCATGTGTGTTTGAGAAGTGGGGCACTGGCAGAAGCCTAGACAATCTCAGCCATGGACAGTCTGAAGGCAGAAACATGCTGCACTGAGAAGGACTTTGTTACTAACGGAGTAATCCTATTTGTCGCTCCGATTGAAGAAGCACGCACACATGATAAGACTACAGAGGGATTACAATCTGTGTGCAGTCACTGAACTATAACAGCAAACACTTATTGAGAACATAACCGTGTACTTGGCATGTTCCAGAAGTTTTATATGTAAGAATTTTTCCCATTCAACCATAGCAATCCAGTAAAGTAGATACTATTCATCTGCATTGTATAGAGGAAGAAACTCAGGCTTATACATGGGCATTTGTTCAAGTCCACAAGTGAGCAAGAGGTTCTCTTAGGGCATCAAACTCTCATTTGCTTCTCTGATCCCCAGACTTCTAACCACTGTGCAGCACCACGTGCCTGAAGCTTGATGCGGTGACCTCTGTGGCCAAATGCTGACTTGGAGTGGACCTTCACCCTACCTGGGGACAGGATTTCAGTGCAGTCAGGCTGGTCTCATTCCATCCTGTCTCTCTTTCTAGAGATGGCGGCTGGTGGTGTGAAAAGGTGAAGTAATGGGGCTAGGACTACATTTCGTCCTTTATTCTCAGCCACTCTGCTTGGTATCACACGTCTCTCTGCCTCTCTGCTTTTCACGAAGGTGCTGATTTCTTTTGCAGCTACTCCACCAGTGTTACTATTGGCAAAGTTGTTGGGATGGGAGTTTTACTCTCAGGTCAAATTGTAAATGAACAGCCTCCTTGGTGCAAGTTCCTGCAGGTCAAGTACCAGAAGGATAGGCTGCAGCATCCCACTGTGACTGACAGCTGACAGAACTTCTGTTCAATCAGTTTCTCTTTCATTATTGGATGCAAGATGAATTCAATTATTTGCTAAGATGCTCCAAAGTATCTCAAATCTGCTACCCCACAATTTGTTCATTTTGCTCACCTGAATATGATATAGAGCGAAGAAAAGACCCTGTCCATGACTGTTTCCCTCCTCTCTTCATGGCACAGGAGCTTTCTCCAAGAGTGGAGTTAAGTCACACCCACTCTTCACTGCTGTATCCATTCCACAAATGGCGATGACCTCAGCTGGACATCAGGCAAGGGCAGGATTTTTCATATAGTTCCCACCCCCATGAGATTAAATCTTTCAGGACATAGAGACCATCAATCCAGCAAGTACAATACGGTGTACCTACAGCACAGGAAGGCTGGGATTTACCTCAGTTGGCAGAGTGCTTGCTCTGCGCACTCTGAAGCCCAGCACTGCAAACATGGGAGAAGGACCTGGCGGCCCACTCCTGAAATAATCAGCCATCAAAAACTCTAGAACGGAAGCCGGGCACAATGGCACACGCCTGTAATCCCAGCAGCTCCAGAGGTGGAGGCAGGAGGATTGAAAGTTCAAGACCAGAGGCAGTCTGTGTAACTTAGTGAGGCCCTGTCTCAAAAAGTAAAAAAATATCCTGTGAATGCAGCTCAGTGGTCCAGTACTTGCAAAGCATGCAAGCACGAGGCCCTGGGTTCACCTCCAAGTACCACCAAAAAACCAAAAACAAACAAAAACAAACAAACAAAAACCTCTAGAATGGCAGAGAAGCACTGACCTAGTGCTAGGCACAGCACGGTGTCAGGGAGTGTTTGGTTCTGTTGTACACAGGGTCGCTATGAGTCAGACCTGACTTGATGGCACCTAACACCACAACGCCTGCAGCCGTAGCCCTGTGGCATCCAATCCCATCAGATCTCAGAAGCTAAGCAGGGTCGGGCCTGGTTATTACCTGGATGGGAGACCACCTGGGAATACCTGAAGCTGTAGGCTTGGGAGAAGGACCTGGCAACCCCCTCCCAAAAATCAATCTGCCATTGAAAACCCTGTGCACAGCAGAGAAGCACTGACAATAGTGTTTCCCCTGTTGTACAGAGGGTCGCTATGAGTCGGATACCGACTCGACGGCACCTAACAACAACAACACCACAACAAAAGTCAAAAAAGCTAAGAGGTTTATGTGAGAAAAGAGGCAAGGTGGCCAGTTCAGAATTGGGGGAAGATTCAATGAAGTCTCCTAAAAGGAAGAACCTGAGACTTGAAGGAGGAATAGGAATTACTCAGGGTGAATGACCTGAAGAAGAGAGGGGGAAAAGTAACACAGGTAGAGGGAATAGCATGGTAAAGGCTCAGAGGCATGAGAGTGTATGGTCCATTTGAGGAACTGAAAGAGGCACCCAGAGCTACTTGTGTTCACTGATTTACAACAAGGTCAGAAGAACCACCTAAAGAAAAGATTTTCTCCTTGTTCAACTTGCTGTTATTAGGTGCCTACTCACAGGGACTCTGCGTACAACAGGTGAAACACTATTGTCAGTGCTTCTCTGCTGCTCATAAGGTTTTCAATGGCAGATTGATTTTTTGGGAGTAGGTTGCTGGGTCCATCTCCCAAGCCTACAGCTCCTAGTGTTCCCAGGAGGTCTCTCATCCAAGTACTAACCAGGCCCGAACCTGCTTAGCTTCTGAAATCTGATAGGATCAGATGCCGCAGGGCTACAGCTGCAGGCTTGTCCAACTAGAGGTTGGAAATACACAGCCATAAACAATACCAATTTTCAGAAAATGTAGTGAGACCTTCCAAGAAAACCCATCACCTCTTTACCATCTGGGGAAGGCTGAAAATGTGGGTTCTACACAGATGATGTTACTAGTGTAATTAGACATGACCAACTTCTGGAACATAGAGTAGGTATGTGGTTAAGTCCTCTATGGTACTTACCTGTCCCACCACATGATAAAGTTTTATAAATAAATATTTGACAATGCAGTAAATAACTGCATCTTTCTATTTGATCTTTCTGGAAGGAAAAACTCCAACCATGAAGAAATGAAAATTAAGGTGACACAAAAATTAGGTGTGTACCTCCAGACTTGTGCTGGGAGAGAAAAGTGGCATGTCTCTTTAGGTTATCAATTGTTCTTAAAGGTTTGTTTGGACAACAACTAAATGTTTGAATTGGTATGTAATTTAAAATAGCTTATATTAGAACAGACAAGACGATTAAAAAAGAGCATATTTAAAAGCTGCCTGTAGCTCTACCATTGTGGTGTCAGATCCCGTCAGATCTTGGAAACTAAGCAGGGTCGGGCCTGGTTAGTACTTGGATGGGAGACCACCTGGGAACACTAGGTGCTGTAGGCTGGGAGAAGGACCTGGCAACCCACTCCCAAAAATCAATCCACCATTGAAAACCCTGTGAATAGCACAGAAGCACTGACAAGTGTTTTGCCTGTTGTATGTAGGGCGCTATGAGTTGGACACCGACTTGACAACACCAAAGAACAACAACAACATACTTTAATAATTCCTTATTGCTCTGTTTATGCTTACTTAATTCTGTTTATATATCTTTTTCCTTATTGTACAATCATTTTTTTAATCATTATCTTCTTTCTCACCCTCTTCCTAGCGTTCATTTCCTTTATAGATCTTTTTCCTTTTTTCATTCATCCTTGAGGCATCCTTCTAGATGTAAAAATCCTTAATAAAATACTAGCAAATCAACTTCAAAAACACATTAAAAAGATCATACACTATGATCAAATTGGTTTCATTCCTGGGATGCAAGGCTGGTTCACCATATGCAAGACAATATATATAATGCAGCATATAAATAGACTCAGAAACAGAGATCACGTGATCCTCTCAATAGATGCAGAAAAGGCCTTTGACAAAGTTTAACATTGTTTTATGATAAGATACTTGAAGAAACTAGGAACTGAGGGAATATACATCAATATAATGAAGGTAATATATGAAACACCTATAGCCAATGTCACACTAAAGGTAGAAAAATTCAAAACATTTCTCCTAAAATCAGGGAGAAGACAAGGGTGTCCACTCTCTCCACTGCTGTTTAATGTAGTAATTGAACTAATAGCCACAGAAATAAAATAAGAGAAAGAAATAAAAGGGATCCAAATAAAGGAAGAAATCAAATTATCCCTTTTGCAGATGATCCTATACTTAAAAGACCCTAAAGACTCCACCAGAAAACTCCTGGAGGTGACAAGCACTTTCAGTAAAGTAGCGGATACAAAATCAACATACAAAAATCAGTAGCTTTTCTGTATACCAAATAAAAACCTGGCAGAGAAAGAAACCAGAGAAACAATTCCATTCACAATAGCTTCAAAATAAAGTACTTGAGAATAAACCTAACCAAGGAGGTGAAAAACTTCTACAAGGAAAACTTTAAAACACTAAAGAAAGAAATAGTAGAAGACACCAGAAGGTAGGAAAATTTCCCAAGTTCATGAATCAGAAGAATTAATATTATAAAAATGGTGATATTATCAAAAGCAATCTACAGGTTTAAAGCAATCATCAAAATCCCAGTGACATTCTTCACAGAAATAGAGAATACAATCCTAAAAGTCATACGGAAGCACAAAAGACCCCAAATCACTAAAGCAATCCTGCACAGAAAGAACAATGCAAGGACCACCATAATTCCTGATTTCAAATTATACTACAAAGCCGTAGTAACAAAAACTGCCTGGTAGTGGCCCTTAAACATACATGTAGACCATTGGAACAGAATAGATGATCCAGAAATAAGCCCATGCAGCTACAGCCAGTTGATATTTGACAAAGGTGCCAAAAATATAAATTGGAGAAAAGACAGCCTCTTCACTAATTGGTGCTGAGAGAACTGGATATCTTCATGTAGAAGACTGAAATAAGGTCACTCTCTCCCACCTTGTACAAAAATCAGCCCAAAATGGATCAAAGACCTCAATGTAAAACCTGAAACTTTGAAACTGCTAGAGGAAAACATAGGGCATAGGCATAGGCAAGGACTTTCTCTAATAGCTCAGGAAACAAGAGCAAGAACTGACAAATAAAATTGCATGAAATTAAAAAGGTTTTGCACAGCAAAGACACAAATTACCAGAGTGACGAGACAGCCTACAGAATGGGAGAAAGTCTTTGCCAAGTACGCGCCAGACAGGGGATTGATATCTAGAATATATAAAGAGCTCAAAAAATTAAACACCAAAAAAATCTAGTATCTAATAAAAAAATGGGCAAAAGAACTGAACACAGACTTCTCAAAAGAAGAAATGCAAATGGCCAACAATCATATGAAAAAATATTCAACATCCTTAGACATCAAGGAAATGCAAATCAAAACTACATTGAGATACCATCTCACCCCAGTCAGAATGGTTAGCATGAACAAAACAAACAACAACAAATGCTGATGAGGATGAAAGGAGAAAAGAACCCTACTACACTGCTGGTGGGATTGCAGGTTGGTGCAGCCACTATAGAAATCAACATGGCAGTTCCTCAAAAAACTAAAAACAGAATTGCCATATGACCACTCCTGGGTATATATCCAAAGGAATCTAAGTCAATATTCCACAGAGAGAGATACCTGCTCATCCATGTGTACTGTGGTGTTACTCATTATAGCCAAGATATGGGATGAGCCTAGATATGCTTCAACACATGAATAGATAAAGAAATTGTGGTATATATACACACCATGGAATTTTATTCAGCCATAAAGAAGGACAAGATTATGGCATTTGCTGGAAAATGGATGGAACCAGAGATCATCATTTTAAGTGAAATAAGCCATACCCACCCTGGGATTTAGCTCAGATGGTAGAGCGCTGTGCTGCAGTCTCTGAGGTCCAGAGTTCAATTCCCAGCACCGCAAAAATGGGAGAAGGACCTGGCAATCCACTCCCTAAGCAATCCCGAAACAGTCAGCCATTGAAAACCGTATGAGGGTTGCTATGAATCAGATACTGACTTGACGGCACCTAACAACAACAAGCCATACCCAGAAAGGTAAATATTGCATGTTTTCTCTCATATGTGAATGGTGTTTGTTGTTGTTAGGTTCTGTCAAGTCGAGTCCAATTCATAGTCACCCTATGTACACAAAATGAAACACTCCTGGACACTGTGCCACGCCTGGCACTATTGTCAGTGCTTCTCTCCTATTCATAGGGTTTTTCAATGGTGGATTTTTTTCAGGATTTTTTCAAGAGTGGGTTGCTAGGTCCTTCCCCCATTTTTGTGGTGCTGAGGATTGAACTCAGGGCCTCAGGGAGTGCAGAGAGGCACTTTACCAACTGAGCTAAACCCCAGCTCATGTGGATGTTGTTGTTGTTAGGTGTCGTTGAGTAATGTCTGACTCATAGCGACCCTCATAGGGTTTTCAATGGCTGATTGTTTCGAGATTGCCTCAGGAGTGGATTGCCATGTCCTTTTCCCATTTTTGCGGTGCTGGGAATTGAATCTAGGACCTCAGAGACTGTAGAGCAGTGCTGTACCAACTGAGCTAAATCCCAGCCCTGTGTGGATGTTTGATTTCAATATATATCCAATATTAAAACATATAAGTCATGAAAGTACAAGGGACCTGTGTAGAGAAAAATAATAGACTAACAAAAAGGGTGAGGGGGCAAGAACAAAGTGTAATGGAAGAAAGGAAAGGAAATATCATATGTTTTGTCCTTAATGCAAAATCAGGATGGATAGATAGATAGATAGATAGATAGATAGATAGATAGATATACATACAAGCACAACATTCATGTAGAAGGGAGATGATACATGGGGAGGGAGGGGTTGGGAAGGAAATCATGAGAGGGTAATATGGGAAGTGAACATGAGCAATGTACAATCAAATGCATGCATGGAAATGTCATAATGAGACCCCTGAAGTTGTACACTAAAAAATTACTAATAAAATAAGGTTACTGGGGGGGTGGAAAGCCTACACTGCACCACAGATTGTAAGATGCTAGTGAGCTATGCTGCCCCCTGCTGGGTGGGGAAAATAAGCCACTGACTAAGCCAAAGCACCCTTGGGCTGCACCAGTCACTTATGGGGTCTCTGGCAAGAGAACTGCCTCAAAGGGATGCTTTCTACTGGCAGTGTTTAACGATCAGTTTTTCATTTTCATGAGGAAAATGTAAATGAAGGACAATCAGATTGTAGGGGCAGAGGCAGCAAGGAAACACTTTGAGGGGAAGCAATCAGGAAGAAGGCCAAGGGGAATATATGCAGAGGAAAGCCAAGTCCCCGGTGTTACTGAGCCTGTGGTCTACATGACACAGTGACCAAGTCCCAGAGTTGCCCTTGACACCTTACATCTGCTGTGGAACTGCAGCTCGGCTTCTCCACAAGGCCTGCTGTGTGACCCCCGAGGTGGTCCCTGGGTTCTTTATGTCCCTTACCCCAGCACGTGAATGCTCAGTTAGCCCTACCATCTGAGAGGGCCGAAGGTCTCCTTCTTTTCAGTCAGAATGTCTAACACAGTACCGATTTGGTGGAGGTTTTGGGGCGAATCCCCACCACCTTTCTCTTTTCTAGGTCTTCTCAAGTGAGGCAGCTGTGGTTCTCAAGTGTTGTTCCACACTCCTAAGGGCAGTCAGAATGTTTGGGGGGCATTTGGGGTTGTAACAAAGACTAGGAGGCGGGGAAGCTACTGGCATGGATCACCCAGGAGTCAGACCTTCTGCTGGGGCCATTAGAAGCCCTGCTGAGAAACACTGGATAATTAAGTTGTTTCTTCTTTAAAAACAAAATAAATCCACTTTAAGTTCTGTTCAGTGGGCTTCTAGAGTAGAATATTAGAATGTTAAAGGGAAGCAATAAATAGCCCATGATTCTTAAGGAGCTTTTCAAATAGAATTTTCAATTCTGGATGATTTTCTAAAGGAACATTTTAGCTGTGACTGAAGGATTCCTGGCACCTTGCTAATGGCTGTGAGATCTGAAGGTCTAAAGCCATGATCCCATTAAACACAGATGTCCTACGTACCAGAAAGTGTTCTGGTGGTGCATTTGTATCTTAAGCTATGTGTACCTTGTTTAATTTGCCTGCTAGTGAGCGCTAATGGAATGTTTGACAAAGAGCATACTTCATGAAGGTGCTTTTCTATGGGGGCAACTGCAACTGCCTTTTTTGTTTCCCCTGGATCATATATGAATCTACTTAGACTTTAATCATCCTTTTTTCTTTCTTTAAACAGTACTGGGGGGTTGAGCCCAGAGTCTTGCACATACTTTGCAAGTGCTCTACCAATGAGATGCAGCCCCACCCCCATTTTTATTTTATGTCTTGACACAGGGTCTCGCTAAGTTATGCAGCTTGCCTCTGGCCTTGAACTTGTGATCCTCCTGCCTATACCTTCCAGCTTCACTTTGATCATCCTTTAGTACCTATGTTATTGTTGTTATATCTGAGTACTGTGTGTATTATAATTAACTCTATGCTTTTTTGTAAACTCACTTTTTAAGAACTTGTTTGCATCTCAAGCAATTTCTGTGAAATGATGGTTTGATAAGCCATATTTTTAAGTATTCTTAAAATATATGTATAACTCTTAAAAATTTAAAGTTTATCTGTCATCTTAAATAAATGCAACCATAGTCATAACCAATAACAATGATACAAAAGATTTTTAAAGGTCAGGATTCTACATGGATCACAGATGGATTAAAAGAGAATACATAATCCCTGTTTGTAAAATGGGTGTGTACTAGTTCATGATAGCGTTGACTTAGGCATGAGTTGTGATTGCGTTTGTGTGTGTGTGTGTGAGTGTGACACAGCAATCAGTTACATCTACTGTTCATTGTGGCATTCTGGTACTAACTTCTCAATGCTCCTTCATAAGTAACTGGTAAAGTTCTTAGCCAGTGTACCATAATGTTATGTTTAGTAATACCGCCATGCTGTGGCCAAAAACAAAGAAACTTGACATGTAAGTTAGTCTCTTCTGGTTTATCTAAGGAGGATATACAATTTCTTTTACGCTTTGGAATCACTGAATGCAGGTCTCAGATCCTGTGGCAGAGACAAGGGAATAATTATATACTTGACCATAGAATTGAAGCAAGGTGAAGAGGGAAGCCGGCGCATAAAGGGAGAGAGGGACTTTGAAAGGTTGTAGGGTTAACAGAGGTTGAGTCCCAGAGGCCCTGCACTTTGCATCTGATCTCAGGGTGCCTGAGAATGGAAATAGGAAGTCCATGCTCTTCAGTGCCTTATATTCAAACACGTACTACATCCACAGACCCACAGTACTCGGGAAAGGCTCACATGTGACCGAAGCTTCCTCCACTAGACAACTCCATAAAAATGAATTAGAACTTTCTTCTTTTCTTTCAATGTGTTCGTCTATCAGCTATGCCCTTTTCTTTGAAATTGCTGAGAAATCACAATAGCTTCACATACATTGAGGACAGCAAGGTGTCAAAATTCTTGGTAAGTCAAAAGGAAGGATTCTATTCACTGGAAGACGGTGCCAGCCTGACGTCAGGTCCACACTGCCCATACATTTTATCCATTGTTGTTGTTGTTAGGTGCCGTCGAGTCAGTATCCAACCCATAGTGACCCTCATAGGGTTTTCGATGGCTGACTGTTTCAGGATTGCCTTGGGAGTGGATTGCCAGTTACTTCTCCCATTTTTTTGCAGTGCTGGGAATTGAACTCCAGACCTTAGAGACTGCAGCGCAGTGCTCTACCAACTGAGCTAAATCCCAGCCCTCATTTTATCCATATAGATTGCTTTTTGACAGCTCTGGGACACAAGTATTCTTACCTGTTTTGTTCAGGGTAAGAGCACTGCAGCTTAGCACACACAAGACTCTTAATAAGCATGGAATTAATGAATGAATCTCAGCCGTTCTCAGTATCCATGAAAAGCACTGTAAGGCATCTAAAGAGAAAACAAGGAAGACAGGGTCCCTGACCTTCCAGGACGGAGGGACCAAGGAGACCATGAAGCTTTTCCACGGACTCTGGCACACAGCGGCATGAAAGGCCCGCCCGGCCGAGTGGGATTATCTTCGCAGCCGGGTTCAGACTTTAGGCCCGGCAGAGCAGACAGCCTTTCTGCTCCTCGCCTTGGACAGCTCCCACTGCTTTACAGAGAGCCGTCCGATTCTTCCTTGTGCCGTCTCACCTTTCTGACAGACTTCGCAGCTTGAATATTGCAGTAATATGCTGTTATTCAGGCCACAGGACTCTTTTTGCCCCACCCCAAGCCAAGCCTGACGACCAAACACCCGTCCTGTTTTCCAGGAAGCTTCTGACTGCCACAATGCTGCCCGATGTCATTTACTTTTATGATTTTCAACAGAAATATTTTGAATATCTCTCTCTGAAATGGATCACTTTATACCTTTGTAAGATATCCCCCGTCTGAGTAAGTGTCCCGGTCCTAGAACAAAGCCATTGGGCAAATATCATGTCTTCGCCTGTGGTTTGCAAAATCAGTGTACCACACGGAAATCACGGTGGCGACCCATTTCGCAAAACACCAGCACTCAGGCAGCGTTCGGTATCATTGCCAGTGCGCGCGTGTCGGGCACCTGGTCAGCCCTGCTCAGGCTGTGCAGGGTGGGCGAGCGGGAGACCCAGCCTTCGGCCTCGTCTTCGCTCAGCCCCCCGCAGGCACTGGATAAATACTGGCCTCGTGAATTAACGTCTCCCCAGGGAGCTTACAGCTGGGGGCGGGGTGGCAGGTGAGGAGGGACCGTGACCTTGGAGAGAGGCTTCGCCCTTCCCTCACCTTGGCCGGCTGAAGCCGGGGGCGGGGAGTTGACGATCCAGCGCTCCAGCCCCGAGCCGAGCCGAGGGCGCGGGCCCAAGGGACCCAGGGGTCCGCGGGAAGCAGCCGCTCCCAGGTCCTCCCGCAGGCGGCGCCCTCCGAGCTGGGCGGGCGGCGACACCCACGCCCCGCAGCCCAGCGCCGAGTGGCCGTCCAGGGGGATTTGTCAGCGCGCCCTATATAGCCGCAGACAGCTGCCATCTGTTATGTTTAGTAACACCGCCACGCGCTCCTCCTCCCCTGTGAATAAGCCCGCCTTGGTCATTAAGCCAGGGAGATCTGCTTTAACGACTCTGTGCAGTAGGCTTCGCCCATCAGGCCGCAGCCGAGGCCGAGCGCCCAGCACCCTTTCTCTGCCTCCTGGGCGCTCTGTGCGCAGGACACTGGGGGCCTACAGGCAGGTGCTCATCGTGAAAAAATAGAAAGCTCCTCCCTTCATGAGTTCAGTGAAGAGAGAAATTAGTGATGTGTGCATCATTTTAATGCATCACATTTCAGTTCTGCAAATGCGAAGTGTAAATTGGGCTAGAATGTGATTGTGAATCAGACCAGACGTCATGATTAATTTATCACTGTGCTCCAGATACATCAGCTAAAATAATATGATTTTAAAGCAACGGTTCCTCCTGCCTTTGTGTTTGCTGATGAACGCTAAGGAATAAATAGAGCACTCGAGAAATACAGGAGCTAAGATTTAACTGTCTGGTATTAGCAGAGCATGAAAAGAATTAAACATTCTCAACTCGGTTCCTTTCACCGTTTGAAACTGAATTTGCCCATTTGTGTTTTGTATCAGTCTGTGTACCACTTTGTTTTTTCATTTTCTCTCTCTTTTTTTTTTCTGTTTTCTTTCTTTATTTTTTCTTTCTTTCTTTCTTTCTTTTTTTTTTTTTTCTTTTTTTCTTTTTTGCGGTGCTGGGAATCCAACCCAGGGCCTCACTCATGCTAGGCTCATGTTCTAACCACTGAACCACATCCCTAGCTTGTGTTCCACTCAGCACTGACGTACCCTGAACTGCTGATAAACATTAAAGTAGAGATAAGCATCTTCATACTTCAAGGCAACAGTGGAGATGCCTAAAGTTCTGGTTCCCAAACTGGCTGATGATTGAAGTTTCCAAGCCCTTGCCACTGCTACACCTGGAGTGCGACTCGAGAAGTAGCAGCACAAGCATCACCTCTGAGATCCTTGGGAATACAGAATCCCAGGCCCTGCCCAGATTCCCGTTCTACTTTTAACCAGATAATCCACTTTAAAGCTGGGGAAGAACTGATCTAGGTTTTAAAACCACAAATACCTTTGCGCAGGTGATTCTTGCAAGCTGAGCAGTCAGGTTTGGAGGGAGGTCACTGGTCTCTGCAGTTTAAGGCTCAGATGACTTTTGTGCTCATGACATCAGCCAAATTTACTGAACTAGTTGAACTGTCAAAGTGTAGTATAGTAGCCAGGTGCAGTGGCGCACGCCCGTAATCCCAATGACTCAGGAGGCTGAGGCAGGAGGATTGCAAGTTTGAGGCCAGAAGCAGCCTGCACACCTTGTCAAGTCTCTGGCTCAATAAAATTAAAAATAATTAGAAATGGGCTGGGGATGCAGCCCAGTGGTAGAGCGCTTGCAAAGTACGTGCGAGGCCCTGGGTTCAACTCCCAAGTACTGAAAAAAAAGAAAAAGAAAAAGAAAAGAAAAAAGAAAAAAAGAAAGAAAGAAAAGAAAAATGTGTGGTATAGGTTTATCTGTGTAGTCATCTGTGAGTTACAGATGCAAGAAAGCTTATTAGTTACGCTATTTGGTTAAATGGCAACATCCAGTGTTCCAATTAGGAGAGCTCAAAACAGAGGAAGGTTTTCTCCTTATATAACTGGCACATTCGCTCAGAGACTGTAGGCATGAGAAAACCTTTTGCTGGCCATCAAAGCCATTCAAATGGTCTGACTTTATAACAGTACCTTTCATTCAGAAGGATACAAAAGTCCTTTATGCAGATGCTCAGCACTGTTGAGGGCTGTAGTAGAGGACTGTGTCTAGTTCTGGACCTTACAATGAAAGAGGGAAATGGGGACTTTGGCAGAGGCTCAGAAGAAGTTCATAAAGGTTATATTTAAAATTCAAAGTGGATCTTTAAATTGTAGTGTATTATCTAGAAAATCGTCATCTGTGGTGATATAATAAATGATATAAAATGAGTCCTCAACTGTAGTTAGAGCTTTTTACTTGACAAGAAAAAAGCTACTATAGTGATTAGTCAGGGGAAGAGGAAATAACGGCCCTAGAGCACAAATTCTCACTTGGCTGCACATTCCTGCCACCTGGGGAGCTGTGAGCAAGCCCAGCCTTATCAGGGAGGGTCTTTACCAGATTCCCCAGGAGCCTCTACTTTGTGGCTCCCAATTTTAATGTCACTGTCCTCATCCAGGGAGTTTGTTAAAATGCAGATTCTGAGTCGGCAGATCTGGGGTGGGGCCAAAGTTTCTGCAGTTCTAAAAACCACCCCAGTCTGCAGCCTTAGCACTCTAGCATCCTATCCTGTCTGATCTTAGAAGCTAAGCAGGGTCGGTCTGGTTAGTCCTTAGATGGGAGATTGCCTAGGAATACGAGGTGCTGTAGGCTGGAGAGAAAGACCGGACAATCCACTCCCAAAACAATCTGCCATTGAAAACCCTATGAATAGCAGAGAAGCACTGACAATAGTACCCAGCATGGCACCGTGTCCAGGAGTGTTTCGTTCTGTTGTACATAGGGTTGCTATGAGTTGGATCTGATTCAATGGCACCTAACAACAACAAGAACAAAAACCATCCAGGTGATAAGAAAGCTCTGGTCTATGAACCAGGCAGAGCTTGAAATGAAACCAACTTCTCTTTCAGGAAGGGTCCACAATCTTGTTTTCAGGTCATCTCAAGTCCCTATGGCTTTATGATATTTGTCAACATGCAAAAGAGGTAACTTCAACCATGTCATAAACCAGCGAAGCCAGGACTGGCGATATACGTGGCTGGTAGTAGCGAGCCTGCCCAGCATGTGGGGAGGCCCCAGATGTTTCATCCTCATCACTGCAAAGGAAAAAGGAAAAGAAAGAAGACCCACGTGAAGAGCAATGCCTTGAAAGACATTTAACGCCAAAAGAACAGTGCTTCCTTGAACTGAAAAGGTATTTAAGGGGAATTTAAAGGGTAGACTTTTTTCTGGGCATCATTCTCATGTTACCATTTCCTCGAGATGGCTTTAGCAGTACAGAGCTTGTGCATCTGAAGCAGATGGTCAAGTACAGGGGCAGCTGGGGTACTGGCACTGCTGCATCCAGGCCAGTAACATCTGGTCCAAAGCTGAGCCACCTCAGAACCTAGAGGTTTGTTAGCCCGCAGGCACCTTTAGGGGCAAACACACAATAACAGCTTCAGCGCTGTTCTGGTTTTTGTTTCAGCTAAGACTCTTTGAAGAAACTTTCAGAGAACAACCAAGGTCACCAAGTCACTCTTCCTAGTTCTTTTAGGCACCTCGAGTAAACTCGGCTCATTCTAATTTTAACCTGAACATGCCCAGAAGCATTGCTGTCCAGTCTTAACCTTTTGAATGTGTGCTGTATCACCTGGGCACTATGATAAGAGCTGGCCATGCTCAGCAATGTACACTTCCCAGGGAGCACACTGAGGAATGGGCTCTCCCCTCAAGGGCTTCCCTGTATGAATATGTGCAGCTGCCTGAATAAAACTCCCAAGCTTGCTTTGTTGGAGGAGCGCTCTGCTTGAGAAATAACGCCAGTGGCTACCTTAACTGCTGCAGGTAAGCTTTCTCCAGTCTTTTATCTCCTCGTTCTGAATTTGGCTTTGTACTCAACAAGATGCAAACCCATTGCATTCTGCTACATTTTCACTGAGTTCTGGTCAGAGTGAGAACCAGCCACTTTGTCAATACATCCTATTTAATAGCATGATGGAGCAATTTGGTAAGGCAATTTTTTTTTTAACTTCACTTGAGCTGGCTGTGATGGGGCACACCTGTAATTCTAGTGACTCAGGGGGCAGAGGCAGGAGGATTGCAAGTTAGAGGCCAGTGTCAGCCTGTGGAAGTTAGCAAGATCCTGTCTCAAAAATAAAAAAATAAAACAAAAAAGAGGGAGGTGAGGGGTGCAGCTCAGTGATAGAACACTTGCAAAGCATGGATGAGGACCTGAGTTCAACTCCCCAGTACTGAAAAATAAATTAACTCGAATATGTACACAGAAAAAACAACCCCCCAAACAAACAAATGAAAAATGTCTACAGTATGTGCAAGGGGCAGTTTAGTAGTATACCACTTACCTAGCAAGTAAGAGGCCCTGGGTTCTACCTCAGCACAGGAAAAAATAAAATAAAAATCCCAAAACAAATGTCCACAGAAATCATTTAGAGTTAACCTAAATGACATCACTTTCCATGTACTGTTTCTTTAAGTCCTCTCAACAATCTTATAAATAATTAGCATTATACCCCAAATAAGACAACAAAGCCCAGCAAAGGCAATACATTTGCCCAAAGCCAACTAGAAAGTGGCAGAGGTGGGTTTAGAATTCACTTCTGTTTGACTCCAGAATCTCCACAGTAAAGCATGATAAGAAATTAGGCTTGCTATTTGGAATTTTTAATATAGATTTCTATTGCTATAAGCAGTGTGTTCGTGTTTTCCTTAGCCTTTGGTCTAAACATTTTTCAAAAGCCCTTTAATTTTTAAATTAGCTTGGTTCCCCAAAGATTAAACTCTTAAAGGTCAGATGTTAACTTAATCCTCTTTGGGTTATCATTGAAAAAGATCAGCCAAATTGACCTTGACCAAGCTGCCTTGGAGGCTCGGGGACAGACAGTCTCTTCCATATCAGTGAGCGCAGACACTGCTGTTACGGGAATGGGCATTTTCTATGCCTTTGATAGCAGGCAGATTTGTTTTTCTTGACAAGACCTAGAGTAAAAAGACTTAATATCCGTCTTCAATGTGAATCGAATCGTGCCCTACTGACATTAGATCCCAGCCCTAGGGAACACCAGGCTGGCTGCTGAGGGGCTGCATTAGGCTGGCTCAATGACCACAAGAAGAAACAGAGCATGACAGGAGCAGAATGACATCGCCAGAAAGGGCGGGCTCAATCCACACTCCCAGGCCTGCTTCCACTGCAGCGCTTACCCCACTAGAAACAACAGCAAAGGTCCACGAGTCTCATCACACCTGCATGAGGATGGTCCAGATTTCCAAGATGGCAACCTAAAACACACAGGTGGAGAACAAATCTGTCAGCTGTCAGTCAATATGGCAAGAAGTAACTTTATCCCTGGCAGACTCAGAAAGTCATTGCTGTCCTAGGCCTGTGCTAGGACAAAGATTGGGGGGGTACACAACCACCTCCAGACGAAATACTGATGCCAAGGAAGCTCAGGATGATGTCTGAGCTTACCACTTCCAGCAGCCACTGGGCTACAGCAAAACAGCCGCGCCGTGCCCCCAGCCTGCCTCCCATTGGCTGGGTGGATACACAATCCCAAGCAGGACCAATCAGGATCCTTCCCTGGAACTTTTCACACTGAAAGTGAAGGAAAAAGAAA
The DNA here is from genome assembly GCA_007922755.1 of Pedetes capensis. Classification (NCBI taxonomy): domain Eukaryota; kingdom Metazoa; phylum Chordata; class Mammalia; order Rodentia; family Pedetidae; genus Pedetes; species Pedetes capensis. Next base: position 11,756 of record VMDO01020555.1, on the reverse strand, counting down.
AAACAAAAACAAAAACAAAAAAACAAACCAAAACAACAACAACAAAAAACAATGATGACAGTTGCAGTGGTGGAGGGAGTGGGGATTGGGAGGCCAGCAAAGAAAGGAGATGAGAAAGGACAGGGAATGGCAGGGCAGTGGTGTTTGCCTTTAATCCCACCAACTGGGATGGAGGAAGGAGGGTCTCAATTTCGAGCCTAGAGGCAGCCCGTGTAACTTACCAAAACCCTGTCTCAAGATTAAAAATTTTAAAAAGGGGCTGCAGGTGCAGCCTGGTGGTAGAGCACCTGCCTACCATGTGCAAGGCCCTGGTTTCAACCCCACAGTCCTGGAGTAGGGGTGGTGGGTACTGGGGAGTGGGGCTGAAAGAAAAAAAGAAGATGGAAAAAAGTATGGAGACTCAGATGCCGGCTTTCACTTGTTCCTGAGGCCCAGCTGCATTCCTGACCAGCCACAATTTAGTTATTTGACTGTAGCTACACTGAACTCTTTGCCTAGCCTAGTGTGAGTTAAGTTCCTATCACTTGTAACCAAGATTCTATCATTTGTAACCTAGAAAGTCCTGCTTTATACAGAGGAAGGGGTGGGATTTGATTTTAGCCCCTCCCACTTCATTTGCATATCTTCTTCTCTAAAGCAGTGGACATTATTTTCTCCCATTTTAAAACCTGCCCAATCATGGCTTCTCTCCCAAGGATCTGGCCTTTGATTCTCTGTCATGTGGCTTTAAGGAAAAGCTCGTTGTTAGTTGCCGTGGAGTTGGGTCCAACTCATAGTGACCCCATGTACAACAGAATGAAACAATTCAGGACACTGTGCCATACCTGGCACTATGTCAGTGCTTTTCTGCTACTCATGGGGTTTTCAATGGGATTGTTTCAGGAGTGGGCTGCCAGGTCCTTCACCCATTTTTGGGAGATCAAACCCAGGGCCTCAGAGAGCACAGAGCAGCACTCTACCAACTGAGCTAAACCCCAGTCCCAAGAAAAGCTAGGAGTTTAAAAATCACTTTGTTGAGGGAAAATCTACATTTTCCCCCCTTAGGAATGCAAAAGAGAATGCATTTCAACTCAACAAGTTTATGAGTGCAGCAGGTACTTTGTAAAAAAATCAGTCTTCTTGCTGTTGCATTGTGTTGACATCACAACGCTGATTCTAAGAGTAAAGAATGGAAAGAGAGGGGCATATATCGAACATTAATTATGTGCCTGACAATGTGTGAGGCACATTTTAAAATACTCTTTTTCATTAATCCTTACAATCACAGTTAAAGGAGAACCAACAGTCCATTTTGTAAACGTTATTGAGAAGTGCTATTTTAACCCTTTTCTTATCCCTTTGCCTATATCCTTTCTCTTATCATTCAATAACCATGGGAACTTTCTCTATGCCCTCCCTTTAGCATACCACTGGTATGCTCAGAAGAAAAAGGGAAATTCTTGGTGTTTGAGTTCCATGGTAGACTTTAAAAATCTGTAGCAGATTCAGCTGACTTTCATGTACAAGAGTCAGACACATCAATAATCTTTCCTTTTTTCTCTCTCTTTCTTAATTCTAAAAGCTTGCTTCTAATTACTAAGGGCAAAAGACAACAGAACCTACATGCCAAACTTATACTACAAGTCAGAGGCCAGCAAACTACAACTTGCAAGGGTAAAATTTTGTAAATAAAATTGTATTGAAACACAAGCATATCCATTAGGTTACATATGGCCTATGGCTGCTTCTGTACTTAGAACAGCAGAGTTGAGTAGTTGTAACAGAGATTGGTCGGCAAAGCCTCAAATATTTGCCTTTTGGCCTTTTTCAGAAAGTCTCATCACCCTTGCATAAACACGGAAAATAGGAAATAGATAGGAAGAGGAGAAAGATGTCTTCTCCCCGCCCCCCAAGGAGGGGAATTTGACCTGCAGCAGAAAAGAAGAAATGTAAGGATCAGGGACTAGAGTTTGGAGCATTCTGGGCCCTGGAGACTAGGAGAGTTCATCATCCTGAGCCACAGGTCAGGCTGGTGGGAATTAGAGAACAGAACAAACTTTCGTGAGGCTCTGAGGATAATCTCAGGCAGAGGGGTCTGGAGAAATGGCTAGAACTTTTCTCTGTTCTGCAGAAAGGACTGGAGGTGACCAAGAGGACTAGCAGACGGTGAAATCTCTCAGTTATGTGAGTCAGTGCCACCGCAGCCTGGAGCATACATCTGAGCAACTCCAGCCGGGCCAAGAATTCAGCAAGGACAGAGCCAATATCTAAATGCCGACAAGGACAGAAGATGTCACATGGCCCACATGCTCCACCCTCAATGCTAGGAGAATTTTTGGAGCCTCTATTTCACCCTCACAACTTAGATCACCCCTAGAGAAGAGGAAAGGGAAGACAGGATCAGTGACTAAATGGTTTCCACAGTGGGTTGCTTGGAGGGTTGTTATCTGCCTGACAGTTAATTGTGCCTGTTAGCTTCTCCTTTAGAAATTCTGCGCCCACAAACTGTCATCAACTTAGGCCAGTAACACTGATGTCTAAGGCAGCCCTGTCAGAGAACTTCCTGCTATAATGGACACATTCTGCATCTGCACTGTCTCGTCTGGTAGCCACTAGCTTCATTTGGCTATTGAATACTTGAAATATTGCCTGTGCAGCTGAAAATTTGAATTTTTAATTTCATCTGTGAACTGAAGTTTTCTGAAAAAGCTGTGCCTGTGTTAAAGATCCTGATGACTGCTTGACCTTGGCTGAGTAGAACATTGTGATTGTGGAAAATGGAATGTTATAGATCATGAGCCAAGACTATTTGGGGCTATCTTAGTCCCTTTAATCGTCATTTGCCTTAACTTTTATATCTGATCTTTCTTGTAAGTAATAGAGAAACTTCTCTGAGTGTATCATTAAGCTTAGCAGACCTCTGGCCTCCACTAACCCTAAAGCTAAGAATACTATAACACCTGAAACCCATGGAAGAGATTTCCCTGCTTTGCTGTCGCCTGCTGACCTGATGCTCCCACCAATGTAGTTGGGAAATATGTCGATTTATTATTTTCGTTCCATGACTATGAAAGTTCATGTAATTGCTTCCATGGCCTAATATGTCATTCAGGGTAACTCTAATCTGTGCTCCTGGGCCATGGTCACTTAGAATTGGCTCAGAATAAACTTATTTTTTTATTTCCTTTAAAGCAGAGTTATTAAACTGGGTGCAGTAGTGCTTGCCTATAATCCCAATCTTCAGGAGGCCTCGAGGCAGGAGGATTGCCAGTTGGAGGGTAGTCTAGGCTTCATAACAAGACCATATCTCAAAAGCAAACAAAACAACAATAACCAAACCCAAACCAACAGCACAGTGATTTTACATAGGCATACCTGATGTTCGGGCTGGGATTTAGCTCAGTTGGTAGAGCGCAGTTCTGCAGTCTCTGAGGTCCCAGGTTCAATTCCCAGCACTCCCAAAATGGGAGAAGGATATGGCAATCCTGAAACAATTAGCTACTGAAAATCCTATGAGGATTGGGCGTGGTGGCACAGGCCTGTAATCCCAGCAGCTCAGGAGGCCGGAGGATCACAAGTTTGAGAACAGAGGCAGTCTGCATAATTTAGCAACACCCTGTGTCAAAAAAAAAAAAAAAAAAAAAGTAAAAAAATGGGCTGGGAGCACAGCTCAGTGGTCCAGCCCTTGCAAAGCATGCAGGCGTGAGGCCCTGGGTTCAACTCCCAGTACCGCAAAAACAACAACAACAACAACAAAAACCCTATGAGAGTTGCTATGAGTCAAGTGGGACAACTGGAGGGCACCTAACACCACCAACCTGACGTTCATTACTTTAACTTATAATTTCAATAGTCACAGGATTGTGGGGTCACTCAATGGTAGAGTGCTTGCTTGATGTGCCTGAGGCCCTGGGTTCCTGACTCTATCATGAAAAAAAAAAAAAAAAAAAAAAAAAAAAAAAAAAAAAAAAAAAAAAAAAAAAAAAAAAAAAAGAAAGGAAAAAAAAAAGAAAAAGAAAAATAGGCAATTCTGGTGCAGGTCTGAGAAATTAGATTACTTACTTGCCAGGTACAAATTATTCTAATACAACTTCAAAATTAGAAGCAGAAAGGGAAGAAGTCTATCTTAAGGGTTAGTGGACATGGTAACCTGTTTTCTAGTCCTCCCAGCATTGTCTCTGGAGTAAAATCTGGGAGGATTCTGGCAGGTTCTCAGACATAACACAGATCAGAGAACCCAACTCTGAAGCAAAATGCGGCTTGCTTGCCATGAGGATGCCTTCAGAGCTTTGATTTTGATCCTATAACCCATCTGGTGCTACTGGGGGTACATAGAGATCCGAGATGAGGACAAACACAGTTTTTAAAAAACCCAAGATAAGGAGCAGAAGGTGGAGGTGCAAGGTTGGAGGGGAGGAAGGGAGATTAAAAGCACCAGCGCAGCATCCTCACGGCAGGCTCTTCCACTGGCCGGCCCTCTTCAGTCCCCGCGGAGGAGCTGTCCCTGCACGACTCTATATCCTGCCCGCCTTCCTCCCTTTCCTCCCCCAGCAGGCCTGTAATTACGGACCCCAGGTGCGCGGCTCACACTCCTCTCTCCTGACTTTGTCATTCATGGAGTTGTGAGTGGTAATTTGCCAACCTCCATGGACGTTTCTTTTCAGAAGCAGCCTGTGCTGGGTGTCCGGTTACATCACTCAGAAGCCACAGACAATAGAGGAGGAAATGGAATTTACCCAGCCAACAAAAGAGGCTGCAGCTCACTTTTCTTTAGCCCTGATAACAGGTAGGATTGACTGCAGGCTCATGGGCGGGCAGAGGCTGGGCCCCAAACCCAGTGACTCGCTGATGGAAGGCCCCGGGAACTGGAGCTGGGTAGCCAGAAGTGGGCATCGGCTCAAATGCCAAACTGAGATGGAGGCAAGGAAGCAAAGGGCTGGAGTTCACCCACTTAACAGATTGGAAGTGGGGACCCCTGAGTGGTTAAGAGGATGAACTTAAATTTAGGCAGACTTTTGGGGTTTCAATCCTGGCTTAACCAGTTAGTAAAGCTGTAACCCCTGGTGGGCCACACACCTTCTGTAAACCTCAGTTTTTCATCTGAGTAATGGTGATGATGTCTGCAGCCAAAGCATGCTGGCATCTGATCCCACCTGGTCTCAGAGGCTAAGCAGGGTCTGCCTGGTTAGTCCTCCGATGGGAGATTGCCTGGGAACACCAGGTGCTGCCAGCTAGGGAGAAGGACCTGGCAGCCTACTCCCGAAACAATCCACCATTGAAAACTCTATGAATAGCCGAGAAGCCCTGGCAATAGTAATGGGCATGGCACAGTGTCAGGGAGTGTTTCATCTGTTTTACGTAGGGTTGTTATAAGTTGGACCTGATTCCATGGCACCTAACAACAACAAAAACAGTGGTGAGGATGATTGATTTTCTGTCTGTATTGTGGTGTTAGCTCAGTTGGTAGAGCGCTGCGCTGCAGTCTCTGAGGTCCGGAGTTCAATTCCCAGCACCACAAAAATGGGAGAAGGACCTGGCAATCCACTCCCCAGGCTATCCCGAAACAGTCAGCTATTGAAAACCCTATGAGGGTCACTATGAGTTGGATACCGACTTGACGGCACCTAACAACAACAACAATAACATTGTGGTGTTATTTTGCAGACTTACCTAGTGCTGGGCACAGGGTAAATGTACTCTCTCTGCCTGGCCCTGCTGAAGTGGCAGAGAGAGAAAGAGAGAGAGAGAGAGAGAGAGAGAGAGCTTGAGCAAGCAAGAGCAAGCAAGCAGCTCCTTCCTTTGAGCACATCCAAGCCCTGTCTTGAAGAAAACCATGCGCTGGAAGCTACTTTTTCATGTCTCCTGCTCCCATGGGCCTCGAGCTGGTCTCTTTCCTTGAGAAGTGCAGTGAAATAGAACACGGCACCCTTCACCCCTGTCCTTGCCAGGCTCAGGAGACAGGCTGTTCTAGACTGAGAGGTCAGAAAGTCCCCACCAGTGAATTAAGAGGGACAAAAGGAATTAGTAAATAGCTTTCATCCGGGATGACAGAGGGATGAGCAAATGACATATGGGAACGCTGAGCTCTGCATGTTCCGCATGTCTCTTCTGGGGTTTCTCAGGGGTGGGATAATGAGGCCCTGGAGGTACAGAAGGCAGCAACAAATCCCAGGGTTCCATGGCAAGGGAGTGTCTCTGGTCCCTTTGAGATCAATGCATTTTTCTAAAGAGCCGATTCTGGAGGATTTAGTAATCCTATTCTAGAAGCTTGTTGTTAGGTGCCATCAAGTCCTGTCTGACTCATAGCAACTCTCATAGGGTTTTCAATGGCTGATTATTTCAGGATTGCTTTGGGAGTAGATTGCCATGTCCCTCTCCTGTTTTTGCAGTGCTGGGGACTGAACCTGGGGACCTCACAGAATGCAGAGCAGCACTCTATCAACTGAACCAAAACCAGCTGTGCCTATTCCCAGAATGTGGATCCAACTGAATGTGGAAATTTTCGAATCATATTAATATCACACACAAGTAAAATTTTGCAAAAGATCATCTGAAAGCAACTTGAGCAGTGTATAGACAGGGAATTGCCAGAAAGTCAAGTTGGATTCAGAAAAGGGCATGGAATAAGGGATATCATCGCTGATATCAGATGGATATTAGCCAAAAGCAGAGAATACCAGCAAGGTGTCTTTCTGTGTTTTATTGACTTTGCAAAGGTATTTGACTGTGTGAATCATAACAAGTTATGGATAACATTATAAAGAATGGGAATACCCGAGCACTTAGTTGTATTCATGAGGAATCTATACATGGACCAGGAGGCAGTCATTTGCACAGACCAAGGAAACACTGCCTGGTTTAAAGTCAGGAAATGTATGCATCAGGGCTGTATTCTTTCACTATACCTCTTCAGTTTCTATGCTGAGCAAATAATCTGTGAATTTGGACTTTATGAAGAAGAACGTGGCATGATGATTGGAGGAAGACTCATTAACAACCTGTTTCATGCAGATGACACAAATGTACTTGCTGAAAGTAAAGAGGATTTGAAACATTTACTGATGAAGATCAAAGAACACAAACTTCAGTATGGATTGTGCCTCAACATCAACAAAACAAAAATCCTTGCAACTGGGTCAGTATGCAACTTCATGATAAATAGAGAAAAGATTGAATTTGTCCAAGATTTTGTTTTACTTAGTTCTATGATCAACACCCACAGAAGCAGCAGTTAAGAAATCAAAAGACACATTGCACCCAGAAAATTTGTTGCAAAAGATCTCTTTAAAGTGCTGAAAAATAAAGATGTCACACTGAAGACAAAGGTGAGACCGACTCATGCCATGGTATTTTCAGTCACATCATACAATTGTGAAAGCTGGACATTGAATAAGGGAGACAGAAGAATTGATGCTTTTGAATTATAGTACTGGAGACGAATATTGAACACACCATGGACTGCCAAAAGAACCAACAGATCTGTCCTAGAAGGAGTACAACCAGAGTGCTACTTGGAAGCTAGGATGGCTAGACTGCATCTTACATATTTTGGACATGTTGTCAGAAGGAACCAATCCCTGGAGAAGGACATCATTTCTGGGAGAGTGGAAGGTCAATGAAAGAGAGGAAGACCCTCAACTAGATGGATTGACACAGTGTCTACAACAATGGATTTAAACATAAAAAGGATCTTTGCCCTGCACAGAATTGAGGAGTGTTTCATTCTGTTGTACACAGGGTCACTGTGAATCAGACCTGATTTGGCAATGCCTAACAACAATTCTAGAAACTAAGCTTCCCTGCAGCCCCTTCCCTCAAGCCTTTCTGTGGCTTTTGTGCCTTTGAAGAGTTGGTGGGAATGTCAGTTCCCTGTCCATGTTCCTTTCACTCTCAGACAAAGGAACCAAGTCAAGGATTAGGAAAAAAATACAGTGGTGATGTGGGGCAGCTGGGAAGGGGAGGGTATGTGAGGGGGGACCAAACACCTTCCTTTGGATGAAAAGTGTGATGCTCAGCCTGTGAGACCTTGTCTTAGCCCCTGCAGCAGCTGAAAATCCTGCCCATCCTCTATTTAAAACAATAATCGGCCGATTGCATGCCTGTATTGGAGCAACTTGGGATGCAGAAGAAGGAGGATAACAAATTTGAAACCAGTGGCAGCTTGCAAACTTAGCAAGACCCCAGGAGTGCAGTTCACTGGTGGACCACTTGCCTAGTATGCTGGAGACCCTGGGTTCAATCCCCTAGTACTGTGCAAGCTCACAAACAACAACAGCAACAACCAAAAGATCAATTGTGACTGACAAGTTAGAAACTAGGTCCAGTTCAGTCACAGTGATAGGAGTTAATAAATTTCAGGAAAGTTCAGGGAAATGGGGCCTGGAAATAGGGAACCACTGAGGTAAGGTGGTCACCAAGCAGCCCAGTAGGTCACTAAGTTTCAGTCATTGTCCTAAGTCCCATTCTTCAAAGGAGATAGGTAGTGACTTGGTCAACCGCCACCAGATCAAGTCTCATTGCTCTAAGAAAAACAAGTTCCATGACCTGGCTGGCAGTCACCTAACTAATCAATGTCTAGGTAGCAACAATAGAAACAACTGCCTTTAACTCTATTGGGACAACACTCAGGTTCCCCCTAACTGAGGACCAATCTGCTAAAACTAATTCAAAGAGTCCCGCCCAAACAAAGAGACCATAAAAAAACAAAACAAAACTCCAAAGCATCAGCCTCACCTCAGCTACCCAGTCTGCACCCCCTCCATTCTTCTGGAGGCTCTGTCTCTCCCCTCAATAAACTCCCCGTGCACTCACTTGCCTTTGTGATCTGTGTGTTCATTCCTGGGTCCTCAGACCCAGGAACCCGTGCCCAGCACCTGAGGAGAAACACCAGTCTCAATAGCGTAATGGGGGAGGAACAGATCAGGGAGGACAGCAATAGCAAAACCTCGGTCTGTTTGTGCTCCCCTATAAAAGAATTTATTTGTGACACAGAAGTCATAATAGAGAATGTAGACAAGGCTTATGAAATGATAGGCCACCTTCCGGAAGGCAGGCAATGGAGAAGAGCTCCTGCTCCTGCTACCACTGCAGAGAGCAAAGGTCAACTGTGATTTTCATAACGAAGTTTTAGTTCCCAGGGGAAGGAAAGACACATTTCACACCCGGGGTCTCTGCCCAGAATGAGTTAATGTGTTATCCAGTGTCTCCAAAGGAATGGGCTTAGACATGGGCATTTCAAAAGGTTAAGACTCCAGACAGCTATCTTGATAGGGGAGCAGAATCCGCTGAACAACATGCATGTCTCACCCAGCCCTTATCACCCTAATCCTCTTCTTCCTCCGTGGCCTGGGAAAGGCTAATCTAGCCCCCTAGTCATAGGGCTGCAATTCATCTTCACATCCCAGAAGTCAACTCTGCTGGCCAGAGGGAGTGGCTCTTCTCAAGCTTTCACCCCCATAGTGGGTCTGAGCATCCCAGTGCCGGCTTCTGTGCTCTGGAAAGGCCGAGAGCCTGCGCCCATAGCTCAAAGGCCACTTTTCAAGCCTTGCTTCCACGGTAATCTCTTCTGTAGCTGAAAGGTTAATCAGCCCGTTTCAACTGAAGACCCACGTGAACCTTAGCCACAGCCCCTGCAGTGCCGCGTCCCTTGCTGTTCCCTCCTCCTGACTCATCCTGATCTGGGAAGAACCATGTCTGAGGACAGGGCCACCCTGGCTGGGTGGCTGTGGGGCAGGGCCCCCACATGAGCCTTCCTAGGGCACTGGGTGATCACCGGGTGATCACGGGACAGGCTCTGTAGGGGTTGGAAACACCCAGGAGACAAAGCCACTTGCTGTTCAAGAGGAACCTCAAACGAACCATTGCAGTTTACAGCTTTGAGGGTGACGCTGCCACAGAGAATCCAGCCAGACTTCCTCTGAGCCTGTACATTTTGAGGCAGGCACCTGAGCTGTGTCCCGCAAGAGGATGGCGCCAGCTGTTCTGCTGTCAAGCCAAGGGCTGCGGGGACTGGAGTACTGGATTCACTTAAGGTTTCCTCAAGTGCTTGCTCCCAGGAAAAGCTGGGTCCCACGTGTACACCTCCCCTTAGTCCAGGGAGAGTGTCCCTCTGGCTCAGGGTAGCCAGGGAAGAGGAATCGTTCAGAGCTGTTCCAAATAACAAGGGCAGCCCCTGTGGACTTATTCCCCTGCTTGGCTGTCTTGTGTTTTGCAATAGCAGCTGCACAACCACGGGCTGGCTGAGCCTTTTCTGAGTGTTCTTGGTCCAGCAAAACTGCGTGGGGCACAAAAGCATGCTTGGGAGGCTCTGGGATGGGGCTGGATCTGCTGTCTCCATAGCAACAACTGTCACTCACAGACCTTTCATTATGGGGCAGGTCCTGAGTGAACTAACCTGAGCGTTTCAGCCAGGGCAGAACTCACATTCCGTGTCAGCTGCTTTGTCATTCTTCTGCCCCTATGTATTCACTGGCATGTCTCCTAACTACTCAGTAACTATGATGGTCCTCAGTGATAGCAATCAAGTCTTTTCGATAATTTTATCTCCTACAAAGATTAGCTCAGAGTCTTGTACGTATTGCTGCAAATGTTCAGTAAAACCATACCCTTACATGCTGGGTGTGAGATACTGGCTGTGAGCCTCGTTTGGTGGCCTGGGTAGATGATCCCGCTTGATCTCGCATGACCTTCCTGCCCCACATCATGGGTTGGAAACTGAGTTGAAAGCAGCTATCTCACAGGCTGGCTTGTGGTCTATGAGGTGGCCCAGGGGTGGAACTCAGCCCAGCAAGGACTCTTGATAATAGATGTTGACTAGGCAGCCAATTGGATCCTCTCTTGATGAATCTGGATTAACTATGCAAGATGTCTGTAAGTAGTGGATGATAAAGTAGAAACAAGCTGAAACCCAAGTGTGGTGGAATCTTTTTGGATTTTTGAGACAGGGTCTCACTAGGTAACCCAGGCTGGCCTCGAACTTGCTGTGTAGCCCAAGCTGGCCTCAAACTTGGCATCCTCCTGACCCAGTCTCACGAGTGCTGGAATTACAGGTATGTGTCGCCATGCCCGGCAAGTGTGGTGGGATCCTGACAGTGATCAGTGATGGCTGCCCATATGTGAGAGGCTGGAGCCATCATATCCTTCAATGATGTGGACCTGAGGCTTCATTTGTATAGCACAAATTACACACAATGCGGAGAAATATGTCGACTCTTATACAATCATCATCAAAATGCATAAATACTGCAGAATAGTTTGGGAACATATACTAAGGTGAAAACAGCCAATCTGCTAGTTCTTAACTGAGCCCATTGTTTTGAAATTCAGGACAAGACCAGGTACTCTCCATTGCCTGAGACTTCTTTCTTTCCCAACCTTCTGCCTCATCTCCTCACCCAGTTTCCTGGTCTGCATTGCTCAATGTGGAATGGACTCATAGTCTACTATACCTAGAATATGGACCTCTACTTTGTTCTTTAGAGGGGCTGTGGGTTGAAAACCACCAAACACTAGATAATGAAAAATATGCAACAAGTTTAGCAGCAAATTTTGAGTGACTTCAATGTAACTGGTTAATTGAAAAACTATTGGCTTCTATTTGTGAATAAAGCAGACTAGCTAATGGTAATACCTCCTTTTGCATGCATTGCATTGCATTGCTAGGAAGGTCAACACCAAACAAATCTCCTCTGTCATCCATTTTACATACTAGCCTTGTTGTTGTTGTTGTTAGGTGTTGAGTTGGTGTCCAACTCATAGCAGCCCTATGTAGAACAGGT
>VMDO01020554.1:0-30664 GCA_007922755.1 Pedetes capensis | reverse complement strand
ACAGTCTTTTACACTGGAAGTATTAAAAATCAATAAACTGATTTCCCTGTCTCTACTAATCCACAATGATTTCTATCATTATCTCTTTGTAACTGTATATTTATCAATTAATTGATTGATAGGTTAATGTGTTATTTATTAAAGCACAGTCCAGAATCCATCTACTTCAAAATCACCAGAAGAATATAGGTTCTTGAATATAATTGCACACCTGTCTAATCACAATATGTGGTAGATGGCCCCAGAAATCTATGTTTAAAAATCAATCACCCTTTCTTACATATGGGCCAGAGCAAGAAGTATAAACATTGACAGATATATACACGTTTTTCATTTACTCCGATAAATATTGAGTACTTCCTCCTTGTATTCATATTAGGCAGACTGTAATGAAAGCTGAGGATGGTTAACATAGAGCTCTAGATTGAGGTTATGTGTGTTACAAAGTGGTAGGCATGGGTAAACATTTACGTATTTTTATTTTATTAAAATAATTTATGATTACAAATTTCTTAAAGTAATTTAATAAGTACCTAGGTAATATTGTGTAATGTTTCAGAGCTTCCACTTGAGTGAATACAGACAATATTCTACAAGGAAAAGGCCTGGTTACTTTGTCCCTTATTGAAGGGGACTCTAGGAGGGTCGCTACAAGTCTAACCCAACTCAACTGCACCTAACAACAAGAATTCTTACATTTTAACTCTGTTTAAACAACAAGCAGGTGTATTTGGCAAACAGACACATTCATGTGAGCAATTTTAATCTGAAAATATTTGTATTTACCCTAAGTGTACATTCATGGATAATACTATAATAGTTCAGTTATTCATTTTGTTGAAAATATTAATAAAATGCCGTGTTCAAGGCATCTATAGCCATACCACCCTGGTATCCATTCCTTCTGATATCGGAAACTAAGCAGGGTCAAGCCCAGTTAGTACTTGGGTGGGAGAATGCCTAGGAACACCAGGTGCTGTAGGCTTGGAAGAAGGACCTGGAAGCCCACTCCTGGAACAATCAGCCATCAACAAGCCTATGAACAGCAGAAAAGCACTGACAATAGTGCCGAGTATGGTCCAATGTCAAGTAGTGTTTCGTCTGTAGTACACAGGGTCACTATCAGTTGAATCTGACTGGAGGGCACCTAACAACAAACAACAATGTTTAAGGCATTCTTCCAGGCAAGGGGAACAGTTTTAACATGACAAGCAAGAGTCCGGAATGGCTTTTAAGTCATATTTGTTTACTATACATGTAGACAAATGAGTTATTTGTAAAAAACCTAAAAGATCATAGTGTCTGAAGTGGATGTATAGACTGTAAATATTAATGTGTGGGCATTACTCTGTGCATTACAATGAAGTCGCTTATCTCCTGAAGTTATTATATTTCTTATATAATTTTATTTGTACAGAGCTGTTTCTCCCTTGATAACTTATAAGTCATATTTTCTGAGGCCCTTCAATCCTCTTTGAAATGAAGCCTACTCTCAAGTGAAATATTATGACTGCTTCAGAGAAGCATCATAGCACAGGACAAGAAGGCAGGGAGACCTTCATTTAAAATAAACTCATAATGCATTCACTGAATGGGTGATGTGCTGTATGGAGCATCCTTTTATGGCAACATTTTTCTTAATGCTGCCAAAGGCAAACAACCAGAAGAAACAACAGTGATGTAAGAGCAGTGTAAGCAGTGAAGGCCTAAGAGCGAGTGGGTTGAAACTTCTTTGGTCAATCCATTTAAAGTTTTAACTAGACTTTGTATTAAAATGTGTCTAAATACGATCTCTATATAGAAAGAAAACCTCCATGAAATAGGTGATGATATGTCTAAATAAAAAAGAGAAGAAAGGAAAGGGGAAAAAGAGAAAATATTTGTAAAAGTCCACTAAAAGTGTTCTTAAGTACAAACTTTTATAGCATTGAATAGGAAACACGTCCCTTCTCAGATTTATTGTGAATCAAAAATACTTCTTACAAATAGGCTGCTAAGCATTTAGGATAACAGCATTATTTTTCATGCACTATGTACACCTTCTATATTCTCTGGCATTGGATTACACACAGCTGCATGTGTTGGTAACTGATAAATATTACATTGCTTATGTATAACATAGAATTCTGACTTGGGATTTTCCTATATACTGAATACAAACACAGTTGCTCACAAAATTTGATACCTTCTAAAACCAGTGCTAACATCCATGGAATCATTTTGTGGGTGGAATTATAAATAGAAAAGTTGGTTGAAGGTGTTTCAGCTATTTTTTAAGGTTCTATTGGAACTACTTTTTGTTTAAAACAATAAATGCATGTACATGTAGGTACACTAATTATATGTAATCATTGATTCATTACTTCTTCCAAACAGTTCTGAGGAACTTAAACAATAGAAGAAATATAATCATTTCTAGTGATGCTTGAAATTGAAAGATTCATTTTCTTTGGATAAACAGAGTTGGTTCATCAAGAAATTAGGAGTATTACATCATTTTAAAAGAAAAATTACTAACTACTTACTACACGATATATATATATATATATATATATATATATATATATACACATATACATATATACACTGACTCGATGGCACACAACAACAACAACATACATACAGAGGTGATAAAAAAGTATACACATATTGGGATGGAAATTTTCCATTTTGCTGTCAAGAATGCATGGTGGTGCTAGCATTCATTTAACTAATGCCACCTTGTGAGCACTCACCATGCTATACATTGCTCCCACAATTCAATTCATCTTTGAAAAGTAGTACGTTGATAGCAACTCTTACAATGTGTACATATTTTTGACATCCCCCATATATGGGTCTATGTTGTGAGAATCCCTTTCACATACACCCACTCATTTAATTCTGTGTCATTCTTTATATTCATTTTACACATTCAGAAACTAAGGTCCAAAACAGAAAGATGATGCAAGTAATACACAGCTGGTTCCAGATGCAAATTCCTAAGCAACTAGATGTAGAGGAAATATACCCAGAAAAGCCTACGTAAGTTTTGAAGGAGAAAGTTAGTTTTTCCCCATAAAAATTATTTGACTAGTTATTATAATTAATATTAAATTATCAAAACCTACATTAGATGTACCATCAGAGTCTGATATTATGTGGATTATAGATTTATATAATAAGGACAAATCGTGCCACCAAGTCCTCCCCTTTGCCTTTTGCTCTTATTAATTACCTTGAACTATGGGATGAGGAAAGGGTTCTGCTAGATCAAAAGCAGGATAAAAAGAAAAAAGAATATTCTCTACACAGATCCTCTCATAAAATAGGAGTTGAAATTCCTGTAACTAGAGCAGGCATCGCATTGAGGACAGCAAAGCAATTTTAAAACAAACCATTAAGATGGACCTCATTTTCTAAATACAGTGTTTGCAACACATAAACCCTTAAAATCCCTCTACCCATTTATTATTATTATCTTCTTGATTAGATGATATGCCTTAATAATCCTCTCTCCACAATAAAAATTGGCTTTTTATATATCATACACATTTCATATAGATTAAAATTATTATAGCTATTAAGCCCTTCAAAAGCATTATGCAAATTCTTTTTCAACTATAATAGTATTTCATACAGCCAGGAGCAATGAAAGATGAGGTTGTTTTAGTTTTTAAGGAAAGAACATAACACTTTTTTAAGAGATATATAAAATGATATTCTGTTTTATAGTCAAGGTTGGCAGAATTGTAGTCACTGGGCATTCTATTGGTCCATTCACTTGACACTATTGTAAACTAAAAACATACATGAGTGTCAACAAATTAATTAAGCTAAGTGAATCTGCCATTGTGAAAGCACACAAGTGATTCTTTTGTTCCCAATCACTGCTTGTCTGTGACTTTTAATTTAAGAATATATACTAAATCCTTTAGATTTTTCAACTGAAATGACCAGATGTTCAGATCAATATGTCTTACTCTTTTTAGAAATATGAAATGTGCTTTTCTTCCATCTGAAATGTCAGTATGACATTACTCTTATCTAATATTTGGCTGTAGGATCATTTATCTAAAAATTAATTTGTGATCTTTAAATGACTGTCCAGAGTACATATTACTTCTTCAGGTGCTACTGGAACATGAAATGGCCTTTACATAGAAATACTCATGTACACATTCTTCTTTTATTTCTTTAACACTCTCCTCTTCCCTCTTTCTTTACTCTTGACAAGTTTATTTCTAAGGATATGTTTATCTTGGGGTATGCCATCTTGTTTTTATTTTCTTTTAATCTAGTAGCAACAAAGTTGTCATCTACTTCTTCACGGAAACCCCCATTCTAAGGTAAATTCTTTGGCTACAATATATCTCCTCTTATGATAAAGCCTAATAAAAATATTGGCTATAGTTGGCAATTAAAATTCCTCCACCTAGGAATGGAGATCTTGAAGTCCCTTATAAATATTTCAGAACAGGAGAAATAAATATATTCTTTAGTTTTTAAAAACTAAATTCAACTTTTCTTAGAAATATTTAATTAATTAACAAATAGAGATATTATGTATTTTCCTGCTATGGTAGAAGAAATACCTTCACTATTGAATGTCTTTAGACTGAGACCCAGTCTTTGTTTAGAATCTTGTTTTGACAAGAAGAGGTCATTTTGGAGTCTTGGCCAGAGCCTATCAAAACACTAATCTATCCCCCATTGTCTAAGATAGGCCATAAGAGGCATTTTATTTCTCTGTATTTAACAGATAACTCTCTCACACACCTAAAGATTAAGCTATATTTTATTTGTAAAATAAGCCAGAAGTTTCCTCCCAATTCCATATACTCCACTTACTGGTGTGAGCTGAGACAGACACACACGAACTGCATAGTTCCTTCCACATCTCTGCTCTCTGGTCCTCAGCTTTAGTCTCACCCTGAGCCTCTTTCCTCTTTCGGTGGTGATGTGGCTACTACACCTGGAAACCCAGGCACTTTATGGCACAAGAAGGCTGTTGGGTTTTGTATCTGGATTTACTAGTGAATAAATTCTCACCACGGACTAACCCAACAGACTTCTCCTATCTCAAAGGCCATACAGCCACATCCACACCAATCCCGGACAAGAGCAATGAGACCACTCTGAGTGGCGTCAAGCCCTCAGGTTAGTTGAGTGACTTGGGAAAGAGTTTGAGATTGGAAGAAAACCAGGGTTCCACCATCATAGTAGGAGTAAATGTTATTGATGTTACAGGATAGAGGATCTCCATCATCATCATCATCATCATCATCATCATCTCCTCCTTCTCCTACTCTTCCTATCCTTCATACTACTGGGAGGTTGAACCCAAGGCCTGTCACATTGCAAGTGCTCTGCAATGAGCAGCACCCCGGGTCCTTTTTTTATTTTTTATTTTGAGATAGGGTCTCATTAAGATATGCAGGCCACCTATGGTCTCAAATTCATAATCCTCCTGCCTCAGCCTCCCAATTCACTAGGATTATAGGCATGTGCCATAGCTTGCGGCTTCAGGCTGAGTTCTTCTAAAGATATTTACACCCTTCATTCTCTATGCATCTCTAAAAAAAGCAAACTATGTGAGGGTACAACACAGAGAAAAAGAAAGAAGAGAAGATTTATGGAGCCCAGCAAGATGGCTGTCTAGAAAGAAGACACATACTATCTTCCCAAGACATTTTATAAAAATTCAGCATGTTGATTGGCATACCCTGAGAAATGATTAATTGGCAATTTGATTCATCTTGGTACTGTAAAAGAAATAATTTACCATTAACTCCCTGGTGCTCTGAAGGAGTTAATTTTCATCACATGGGTGAACACTATTCCCAGAGAGCATCTTACTCACTCTGCTAGATCATGGGAAGAGACTCAATTCAAGGAAATATTGAACCATTTGGAAAGAGCATTAGCCTGAATTAAACACTCTCTGTGCTCACCCATGTGATGCAAATGAGCTCATTGTATTCTGTTAGTCTGTTTGCCAAGAAGCAAAAGAAATCAGAATATATACTGCCAATCTAATCACATAGTTAACCGTAGTATTTATTAAGCACCTACAGTTTGCAAAAAACTATCAATAGAATGGTGATAGTCACAAATGAAACATAAAATATTCAGGCAGAGACAAGACAGACAAAAGTCCATAAAACTCTCTCTTTCTCAGTTCATCTGAAAAATTGAAACCAGCATAATCTTATATGCATTTCTTGTTTTTATATGCCATCGAGACTTGTCAGACTCAATGGCTGATTGTTTTGGGATAGTCTCTGGAGTGGATTGCCACATCCTTCTACCATTTTTGTGGTGCTGGGAATGGAACTCGGGACCTTAGAGACTATAGAGCAGTGCTCCACCAACTGAGCTAAATCTTAGCTATATACACTTAGCTTACTACAAATCCAGTAGATGTATTTGCAGTAAGGAGAGAAGAAAATAATTACCTTGTCATCCCCTGTAGACTTTGCTCAGTAATTCTTAAGTGTATTTTTGACACTTCTAGCATCTTTGCTTTACTCTATGAATCTATTGACTCCTCTGAAAGCTATGTATGATGTAATTTTTAAACTTACTTTATAATTGTTATTTGTATATATAATAGGCTTATCATTTGACATTCTTTCATGTGACTTTTAAAGGCTAAAATTTAGCAATATATTTATTTTCAACTTTAAAGGAAGGGATAATTTTGAACATAGAGTTTAAAAAATTAAAACATAGAGTTTAAAAAGATTAAAAAGATTTATGCATTAATAATATTATTTTCATTTCTTCTTAATTTGATTAATATTATTATCATTTATTTTTTGAAATGAAAATATTGAAATAAAGAAATGAAATATATATTTGTAAAAATATATTTATTGTATTTTAAGTATAACACTACTAATTATCAATTATACCTACAACTTTTTAAAAGATAATCAAATATTATTTTGTGTATGCAATTTCCTTTGGTCAATCCAACTATCTTAGATTTAAATAGTAATATTATTCAGGAAACAGGAGATAGCAAAATCAGTGTATGTAAAAATTTTGTTTGTTTTTCAGTTTAAATCAACATAACCAAGCTAGTTTACTATAGCACTCCCCAATGCTATGGGATTGGTGAAGATTCTACAGTGGGCCATTGCTTGATACCATTAGCTATTCCTGGGGATTGGCATAGGACCCATTTGCATTCTACAGAGTAAAGCACTAGAAAGAATTTATGGAGATTGAAATGTGAGCTAAATTGAGAGCATAATTTCAAGCAGATGATTTCAGTTAATTAAAACTAGTAGTACAGGTTCTATATAAATGGGTGCTGGTAATTTCCAGAATATATGAGGACGTCTACTGAACTTATACATTTTATCACAGTCTAATAAGCTGTGATAAAATGTTTTAACTACTATGAGGATTTATGGAACAAACTGTGTTTATCTGACTGATATTCAATCAACTCTGATATCCCAAGGAGGATGGATTTGGTTTATACATGCGCTTATTTCCCTTTCTCTTGATCTCTACCTACCCTATGTTCATAATACTCCAGTAGAGGAACAATAGGGACTATCTCAATTGCCTCACTGTTTTTGGTAAAACTTGTTCTGAGTGGGTCAAAGCAGGGAAACATTAAGCCTGAGACTAAAGTAAAGAGTATGGCCAGGTTTCATTTCTAGACATAAAAGAAGAAACTAACCATTGATTTCCAATACTCCATGGATAATGAGAAAAACACCAATCAAATTACTTAGTATTTGATCATTTTCTTACCTTTATCTTGTCTGGTTGGCTCTAGGAAGAGATATCACAAGTAAGATCAACCATTTCATAGGTTGCAACATATACTGATTAATAACTAATTTCAGTATGAAACATTTTCTTTCATTTTCCAATACAAAGTTTAAGAGAGAGTTAACTGAGTGTTTCTTAAACATTATGAATAAAATGCCATTGGTAATCGGTATTATCCATTTATCCCTTATTAAATGAAATCATAAAGTATCTTCATCAATGTTTACCTTTGATCATAAAACACCAATCAGTTGGTGCCAAATAATATCCTAAACCTAAGGAATTTGGATTCAGAGTTGAACCTTGAAGTTTCCAAAGTTACACCAAAGCAGGCAAAAATGAGTCTTCACATTTTATTTGAACATATTCTTTCATATTTTAGCATGGTTTTATTTGAGATGATCTGAAACTACTTCTTGAAGAAAAAAAGATTGGCCTCATGCCCCAATCTCTGCACAGCAATCCAATAAACAACATTCCAGTTGTCTTCCGAACTTCATAAAATAACACCACATTTTCCAAGGGCATGTGTGGTGACCTATATACCATCTTCTTTTCCAAAATCTTACTGTTGCTTATGACTCTGTATGTAATGCAAATAACATGGCCATAAAGCAAGAATGAAGTAAAAGTTTGTTAAGACATCATAATTCTAATAATAAAGTCAATATTATTATGACAAATATCCTTTACCAGGCTAAACATTATATATAGTAACAATTAGAAAATCTTATTTGATTCTCATGACAATATTATAAAGCCCAATATTAATAAAGAGCATTTACTGAACTCATACTCTGCCAGGATCTGTGCCATTTTTTGTTAAGATTAATTTATTTAATTTACAATAAATTAAAAATTAGTATTAGATAAGCAACTTTCACTTCACCTTTCTTTCTTTCTTTCTTTCTTTCTTTCTTTCTTTCTTTCTTTCTTTCTTTTTCTTCTTCTTTTTGCAGTGCTAGAAATTGAGCCCAGCGCCTCATGCTAGGTAAGCACCTTACTACTAAACTATACTCCCAGCCCTAAATTCATCTGTAAAATTGAGGAAACTAAAGGTTAGAAAGGTTATGTCCATTGTACTGCTGGTGTCTCTAGAGTCCATACTGTATGCATTCAATATTGCCAATTCCAGTGAGACAATTCAAATTAGCACAGACACTCTCCATACTCATGAAGCAATTGTCTAATAATTGCAAACCTGTTCCTCTACCTAAAATATTCAAATGGTGGTGTCAACAGCTCATCTCCTTGAGTATCTCACCTTTGGTATCAAAGCTGGCCATTCCAGTGTCTGGGCTTTGTTATCCATTGTTGTTGTTAGGTGCCGTGGAGTCGGTATCCAAATCATAGCAACCCTCATAGGGTTTTCAATGGCTGACCATTTCGGGATTGCCTTGGGAGTGGATTGCCAGGCCCTTCTCCCATTTTTGTGGTGCTGGGAATTGAACTCTGGGCCTCAGAGACTGCAGCTCAGCGCTCTACCCACTGAGCTAAATCCCAGCCCTTGTTATCCATAGAGAATATGATTATGGGGAAGATGGTTATGTTTAGTCATCTTCCCCAAGGTTGCTATTTTAAAATATGTGAGGGCCTGGGCCTGCATTTATAAGATTTAATGAGTTCTCTGATCTTACTGACAATGCAAAGCTTAGTAGAATTTGGGGGAAAAAGAATATTTGCTTATGAATTTTCCATAGAAGCATTGTTGTTGTTAGGTGCTGTCAAGTCTGGTCTGCTTCATACTGACCCCATGTACAACAGAACGAAACACTACCCAACACTGTGCCATACACTCAATCTTTTTATGTTTGACCATTGTTGCAGACACTATGTTTCTTCTCATTTTGAGTTGTGCCACATGAGCAAAAGGAGGACCCAGGGACTTAACCCCATTCCCATCATTAAGGTCAATTCTACTTTGAGAAGGAAACTCTTTGTTGATCATATCTTGAATGCCTTCCAACCCAGAATGCTAATTTTCTGGCATTATATTTGATAGTTCTTGTTTGCTCTTCAAAGAGTTTTCAATGGCTAATTGCTACTGGGGTGGGCTACTGGGTCCTTCACTTTAGTCTGTCTTGGTCTAGAAGTTCAGGTGAAACCTGTCCACCATATGTGGCCCCTCTGGCATCTGACATACAAGTGGGATAGCTTTCTGCATCACAGCCCCAACTAAGCCCCTACTGCACAACCTGACAGATACATGGGGACATGGAAGCATAAACACTATTAACTTTCTTACAAAATTTGCCACTTTTCTAATGTGGAAGAATAAATAATTTATTTAAGAAATATATTGTGGTGAAGTAATTATAACTGAATTCTTAACTCAAAAATCTTGTTCATGAATCTTAGCTACTTTAGCTATTAACTATAAGAATTTGGGCAATTCACTTAATTTATTCCTATATCAGATTTTTGCCTGTAATGTAAAGGAAATAATGCTACTTATCTCATATGATTTCTTGATGATTAAATTAATTAAATGTAATTACAACTGTGGTTGTCACATACAAAATGCTCAGTATGTATTAATTAAATAATAGTAATTATAATGCTTTTATTAATTCAGATCAGCTTTCTTATAAAACAGCCAAGTCAAGATTTAAAGATGAATTAGCAATAAACTCAAGCCCTTATGAACTAAATTTTGCCAACAACTTGAGTGAGTTTTGAGTGGATCTCCCCTAAATGTGCCTCAAAAAAGACAGAAGCCTTTGGCCAATGCCTTGGTTGCAATATCATGACATCCTTAAACAGAGCTGAGTTTATCCAAACACAGGCTTAACCAAACAAAACAAAAATGTTATTTCACTAAAGAGAATAAAGAAAATAAATGTATAGTCAGAGAATGAAGTACAATTGTAAATATATAATTTTATGATGAGGTAAGCAAAGGGGACAAAATAATTTGTGGGAAATTAAGGGAGGAGGGAAATACTTGACTATATTTTTAAATGGAGAGGAAGAAATCTATGCAAAAGCATAGATTTAGAATAAAGGAGAGGAAGAGACAGGGAACTTGCTGCATGTGAAATATGGGATAAAAACAATGCTTCAATGAAATGAGTATACAAGAAATTAAATACGATATTGAGAAAATTAAATATAAAGGTTTTTGTATAGAATCCTAGACTTAGTAAATGTATGAAAGTACTAAGTTTATGATTATTAAAGACAGCAAGACAGAATTAGTGGAATAATGTGTGAAGGGACATAAAAGGACAGAATTCTCCTTAACTCATTTAAAGAGTACAGCATTAACCTAATACCAAAACAGAAAAAGGCATTACAAGAAATAATATCTACAACCAATATCTCAAATCCTCAACACAATGTTAGCAAATTAAACCAAGTAATGTATAAAAAGAACTATGACGAAGTGATATTTATGCCAGGTATGCAAGGCTGATTCAACTGTCAGAAATGAATTATTATAAACCATAATATCAATAGGCAAAAGAAGAAAAATTATGGGATCATATTAATAGAAGCAGAAAAAATATTTACAAAATAACCCATACTCATGATTAAGAACAAAAGCTCTCATTAAATTAAGAATAAGAATAGAAGAGAATTTCCTCAACTTGATAAACAACAAAAATCCTACAATTAAAATTATACTTAGTGGAGAGAAACTTGACACTTTTCCACTAAAGAAAAAGACAAGGACATATTACTATTGTTGTTCAACATGATACTGAAGGTCCTACCTAAAGCAATGTTGTTGTTGTTAGGTGCCATAGAGTCAGGTCCAACTCATAGCGACCCTATGTACAACAGAATGAAATGGTCCCTAACATTGTGTTATGCCCAGTACTACCAGTATTTCTCTGCTATTCATAGAGTTTTCGATGACTGATTGTTTCAGGATTGTTTTAAGAATGGATTGTCACAGCCTTCTCCCCTTTTGCAGTGTTGAGGATTGAACTCAGGGCCTCAGAGAGCACAGAGCAGCACTCTACCAACTGAGCCAAACCCCAGCTCACATAAAGCAACAAGAGAAGAAAAAGAAAGAAAAAGTATACAGACTGAGAGTAATAAATACATATGTCTTTGTTTGCAGATGACATCCTTACCCATATAGAGCATTTGAAAGGATTGATGGAAAAAATCTGTAAGGTTGCAGTATATAAGGTTAATATACAAAAGTCAATCACTTTCATGTATACCAGCAATGAATAAGTGGATTTTAAATTGAAAACATAATACTATTTACTTAGTAGTCAAGAAAATTAGATACATAGGTATAAGTCTAACAAATATGTATAAAACCGATATGAGGAAAACCATAAAATTCTGGTGAAAGGTATAAAAGAATTTTTTAAATGGAGAGATATTCCATGTTCATATAAGAAGACTCAATGTCAAGATAACAGTTCTTAACAAATTCATCTATAGATTCTATTCAATTCAAATCAAAATTTCGGGAAGTTAATCTGTGGATACTGACAAACTGATTTTAAGATTTACAAGGAAAGAAAAATACCCAGAATAACCAACATAATATTGAAGTAGAAGAACAAAGACAACAAAGGCACCCTGCCAGACTTCAAAGACTGATGATAAAGTTACAGCAATAAAGAGAGAAGGATAAAAAAGCAGACCAATGGATAAGAATAAAGACCCCAGAAATAGTTCAATATACTTATAGTCAACTGACATTTAAGAAAAGAGAAAAGGCAATAAGATGGAGCAAAGATAGTCTTTTCAACAAATGGTGCTGGAACAAATGGATGTCTGCACACATCAAAATGAGGTTAGACATAGACCTTACACCTTTCACAAAAATTAATTCAGTATGAATCAGATACTCGAATGTAAAACAAAAAACTATTAAATCTGTGAAGATAACATGAGAAAATCTAGATGATCTTGAACATGGAAATGGCCTTTTAGATTCAGCAAAAGGGCAGAATCTGTGAAAGTCAAAATTGGTATACTGGACTTGTTTGAAGTTTAAAAAAATCCTTGTCATAAAAGACAATGTCAAGAGAATAAGGAGAGAAGCTTCAGCCTGGGAGAGATTATCTTCAAACGACATATCTAATAAAGGACTGTTATCCAAAATATACAAAGAACTCCTAAAACTCAACAAGAAGACAACCTGGTTTTTAAAAAATGGAGCAAAGACCAAGATAATTTATAAAAGAAAATACACAGATACCAAACAAACATATGTAATGGTGTTCTACATCAAATGTCTTTATAGAAATGTGAATTAAAGTGACAACAAATACTAACACATGTTTATTAAGATGGCCAAAAACCAAAACATTGCTAACACTAAAATGCCAGCAAAGATGTGGAGCAACAGGAACTCTTAATCATCACTGATAGGAATGCCAAAATAGTTTAGCCACTTTGAAAAATAGTTTGGAAGTTTCTTACAAAACTAAATGTACACTACTTTATCATCCAACAATTGTACTCCTTAATACGTATTAAAAGAAGTTGTAAACAGATGTTTATGGCAGCTTTATTGATAACTACTAAGACATGGAAACAATCAAGATATTCTTCAGTATGTGAGTGGGTAAATTGTGCTATATATCCAGAAGTAGCTGTCAAGCTATAAAATGATGTAGAGGTACCTTAAGTGCATAATACTAAGTTAAAAAAGTCACACTTGAAAGGCTACCTACTGTGTGGTTCCAACTATATGGCATTCCTGAGAGGCAGATCTATGGAGGTGGTCAAATGAATGATTTTTAGGGGTTAGAAGGAAGAGAGGGATGAATAGGTAGAGTGTAGAGGACTTTTAGGGAAGAAAAACTACTCTGATATTATGTTGCTGTTGTTGTTAGGTGCCATCAAGTCGGTATCCGACTCATAGAGACCCTGTGTACAATAGGCAAAACACTATCGTCAGTGTTTCTCTGCTGTTTATAGGGTTTTCAGTGGCAGATTGATTTTTGGGAGTGGGTTGCCGGTCCGTCTCCCAAGCCTACAGCACCTGGTGTTCCCAAGTGGTCTCCCATTCAAGTACTAAGCAGGACTGACCCTGCTGAGCTTTCGAGATCTGATGGGATCTGATGCCACAGGGCTACAGCTGCAGGTCTCTGATACTATAATGATAGGTAAATGTCATTACAAAATTGTATCATAGAAGATAAAGCAGCAAGATTGAATTCAGTTGTAAAGCACGAACACTTCTGGGTGATAATGATGTATCAATATAAGGTCATCAGTTGTAGCCTCACTCTGGTGAGGTTGTTGATAATGGGAGAAGGTAAATATGTGTAGCAATAGGAAATGTGTAAGTAATCTCTGTCCCCTTCACTCAATTTTGCTGTTAACCTAAAACTGTTCTAAAAATAATAATATTTGAGAGAGAGGTTGGAGTGGAACTATTTACACTGATAATTTTCTTTCCCTTGAAAAGTAAATAATACCATATGAGGGAAGAACCTACATTTGGCAGCCATTATTGGTAACTTGGACATAAGATCATTGAGGGAATCTTTTCTACAATTGAGAGCTCTGTGAGTACGCAGTAGTCAAGGCATAAATTGAGAGCTGAGGTCATGTGCACTGTGCTTTCTCACTCTTCCAGTTGTTAAGCAAGCCTTTTGAAATTTTACCTTCTAATAGTTTTTCTTTTTTCCTTTCCTTTCCTTTCCTTTCCTCCTCCTCCTCCCCTCCCAGTCCCCTCCCCCTCCCCCTCTCCTCCCTCTTCTATTTTTTTTAAGAGAGACATAAAAATCCCAGGCTCCTTGACTAGCTTGATGAATCTGTTTTAGGACAAGTTGGATCTGTTATATTTTTAAATGTAGTAAAAATTACCTTCGACTCAGAAATGAGATATGATTCTCATTTTCAGAAATTGCTCTTTGCCATGCGACTGAGTAATAAAAAGACTCCATGTCTTAAGTTTTGAATCTTCCACTTTCACACGCATCTTCGTGGACACATTAATCCTGTATTGAACTCTACTTTGGTTAAAGTTCTTGTCTCACAGTGTTACCTTTACTCTCAGCCCCAATTTACAAATCTCACCAGTGTAGGCAATTTTGCTATCTTTTCACAAGATGACAACATTCTTGGGTCAACGAGGAAGTGTGAAAACTTGCGACTGAAATAATAAGGTGATGTTAGATGCTTTATTTTACAAATCACTAATGTGGTTTTTGAGCTATTGGAAAGATTTTGAATGAAATGAACAGTTCTGTGCAACCCTCAAATTTTCAAACTGCATTAAGTAAAGGAAAATCAGGGAACACAACTGGACTGACCTTTCATATCACATCTGCCTTATTCACTATCTAGAGAGAATACAATTAGAATAGCTAAGTAATAGCAAACATCTGATGAATACAGAATGGCCAAGTATTAAAATAACACAACAGTATTAAAATGGTATGTTAATGGTGTTAAATGCTTCAGAGTTTTTATTGTTTCATACATATATAAAAGTTGTTCCTAAAATTCTAAAGAGTAGTAAACTATATTTGTGTTATATAAACTTTGACATCATTAAAAATAAATACCCAAAGTACCTATATCTATAAAATGGTATTATTTATTTATTTACTTACTTATTTATTTAATAGTTTTCAGGGATTGAAACAATGGCTAAGTGCTTTACCAATGAGCTGTATCCTCAGCCCTCTTTTTAAAGTTTTTTTATTTCGACACAGGGTCTCAGTAAGTTTCTCAGGCTGCATCTGGCCTCAAACTCATAATCCTCCTGCCTCAGCCTCTGACTTGTTAGGATTACAGTTGTGCACGGTGGCACCTAGCTTTTTATTCTGTAAAAAGAGGTGGGTAGGACGCTGGGGAAATGTTAGTAAAAGGATATAAAATTTTAGTTAGGACAAGTTCAGTTGTCTGTTGTACAACATGATGGCCATAATTAATTCCATTGTATTATTTCAAAAATTGTTTAAAAATAGATGTTAAGTGTTCTTTTTGCAAACAAATGATAGGCAAGTGAGGTAATATGTATATTATTAGTTCAATTTAAGTATCCCAAGATGCACACACATTTCAGAACAGCACATTGTATATGATAAGTATATGATTTTTTCCTCAATTAAATTTTTTTTCCAAAAAGGAAGGAAAAATAAGTTTGTTCTGAAAGGATGTGAATCAGATAAAGAGAGTGGAATCTACCATAAAGGTAAAGAAACTTAAGCTCCGAGACCCTCACTTAGCTGGGCCTCTGAAGATTGAGACTATTTGTACAGTGTCCAAGGTGGAGAATGAAGCCAAGTTGCAACCAAGACAGCTTCATATGAAAACATTTGGATGAATTTCCTTCAAACCTTGTAAAGAAAAGGGGGATCTTACCCTATCAGTTTCCAACAGTTTGTTTTTATTTCTTTTTAAACTTTAAGTAGACTTGTACTTTCTACCTCATTACACATTGTGCTCTTTTTCTTCAAGGAGAAGCATCAAACAATCTCTTAGATTCAGATTCTCCCAGAACCTAATGTTGCCCTTGGGATAAAGATAACAGCAGCAAGAAAGGCACTGATATTGCCTCTGTGCTTTGGGAAGCATCAAGTTCTACAGCCACATCCTGGGTTGGTTGCTTACACATGCAAATGTTTTCCATAGGAATATTGTATATGGTGATTAGACTTTTACCACAGGCTATTGAACTCTATAGAACCCCTTGGAAGTAGAATTTGCAATTCCTTGGGGTTAGTCTGAGGTACCCATTGGGGAGAAAGTAAGGATATAAAGAGGAACAGAGAGGAGGCAAGAGAGGGGAAAAATGGAGAACAGGAGGGAGAAAAGAGGAAGAGGTATGGAGGGGAAGAAATGGAAGAAGAGGAGGAGTTAGAGATGAGGAAGGGTGTGTGTGTGTGTGTGTGTGTGTGTGTGTGTGTGTGTGTGTGTTGAGGAGCCAGGAGGGGCTACTCTTTGTCGTCACTGCTTTGGGGTAAGTTTTAGGTTGACTTTTAGAATAGGAAAACATTGTTTTAGAAAATCCTTTCAGTTCTGCATTCCTCAAAACTGCAGGGTCAAATGTTTGCTAAGTTGCAGAATGCTTGCTTTTCTAATACTTTTTATTCCCCGTTGAGCTAAACTCTCACCTAATAAATGTGACCCAACTCCTTTGCTTAGACACTGGGCACTTGAATGAACCCAACCACTCCACTCACACCTTTTTCCTCCCATAATGTATCTGCAATTTCAAAAAGAGTGATTTGTGCTTTCACTTGTATCTCTAGTGGAGGAAACGTCAGAGAGGTGCCTCTGCAAAGTGACAGGCTGAGGCACGGTGGCAGTGGTGGTGGTAATTGTTGAAGTGTAGACATGGTGGGCACGCAGTGAAGCCATGAAGCACCCTGGCAAGTGATGGGTGCCCAGATATTGTACCTAAATTTTCCTGTCTTCCAGAGCTTCTCAATATTTCTTCTAAATATTCAAAGTATTTAAGGTGCATATTTGGAAGTGGCAGCTATTTTCTATGAATGTTGTGTATTCATCAGAAACTTCAAACATGCATCTGAGTGCATTCTAAGGCAATCTATTCATACGTGTCTTTTATTTTCCTGTTCCCCCAAAGTCCTAACACACAAGGATGGCTCTTCACGTTAGCTTTGTCTACAGAAACAGAGTGCAGTAAAGGAAAGATAAAAACTCAGTTAAATTATTTCAGTCAAAACCACATACTTTAGAGAGAACTAAGTTGCTTGTTTCTCCTGACACTATCAGCTTTGTGCCACTGTGGAGCAACAAGGGATCCTTTGCCTTTTAAAATTATAGCAAAGAAAGAGGACAGTAGCTGAATCTGCATGAATTTCTGGTTTATTTATCTGTTGCCAGTCGCTATGATAAAATCTTAATATTTTTTCTTAGTTTTTTTAATGGATTATTTTCTCTTTTACTGCTAAAACTAAAGAGTTTACTTTTAACTATTACTCATTGTTTCATCAGTATTTTTGTTTTTTAATTGTCCTTATGGATCATCAAATAACATTGAAACACTTAACCCTGGATGTCTTCCTTATCTACACTGGGATGGTCTAACAGGCCCAAGGAAACATTATTTGGCCACACACAGCAGGACTGGGGCATCCCTTTGTTCATAAAGTTAGACTGCTGCTGCAAACTGAATTTGCCTCTCCTTCCATTTCCTTCGATAAGTAGTCATCAGATTAGAGACAGAGTGAAAATACCTAGTTCATTAATGAAATTAAACCTAACAGGAGCTTTGTTTAATTATCTAAGAGCAGACAGAAATTGGTGCTGGGAACATGATGGATCCCGTGAAAGCACTTTAATCCCGCTCTAACCCTCTAGCTGTGGTTTTCCTTGTGTGCATATTAATTGTAGAGGGGAAATTTTATGTATCATTTAGATGAATCCTTTATAATTCAAGCCTTCTTTACATGGAGTATAAAATGTATGCTTAGTTTTTTCCAGTAACACTTGGGGAAATGCCTTGTAAATGGGTGTATAAATTTTCTTAATTAATCAAACAAAAAGGAAAAGCTTTTAGAGAGCAAAATCATGACGGGAACTTAAAAAAAGGAAATTAAAAAGATAAAGCTTATTACTGCCCAGTGATTTCAATTTATGCTGTAAATAAAATAGGTTTAAAAGCAAAGCCAGTGCAAATATGCCTCCACAGCAGGTTCTCCTGTGTAACTGGCATAGGCCCAAGTATTACCAATGGGCTCTCAGTCAATATTGTTTTTTGAGTACCCTTGGTCTATTGGATTTATTAAGTGGTTTATTTGTAGTGAAGATGTCCTCTAGGTAAACGTTCCACACTCCATGTGTGATCTATAAGTCACCAGGTAGGTGCAAGGTAGACTTCTGATGAGAAAGGATTTTTACATTGGTAGTGGAAATAATGCTACTTTATAATTGAAAGTGACTGTAAAAGATCAAAATAATTTGGATTTGGAGTGAGGTTTTATAAATTACATTCACTAGGAACATATTATGTTCACTAGGAAAGGGCAAACTCTCAGAGAAACCTGCTTGCATCAAAGTCCTCAACTATGGCAAACAGTCCACGTGAGTCTCCAGCTCAGGTGGAGTTGGTTTGTTGTTTGTTTGTTTGTTTTCCATACTGGGGAGCTGAACCCAGGCCCTCACACATGCTTTCCTAGGTACTCTACCACTGAGCCACACCCCCATCTCCACTTTTTCTGTTTTTTGTTTTGTTTTGTTTTGTTTTGTTTTTGAGGCTAGGTGTCCCTAAGTGACACAGGCTGGAACTTGGCCTCGAACTAGGCCATCCTCGTGCCTTGACCTCCCCATTCTCTGGGATTAGACAGGTGCACCATTGCGCACATTTGTTCTGGGGGTATTGTGAAGCTCTGCCTCCTTGTCCTCAAGTGTGGTCTGTAGGCAACAACCCACAAATCATTTGGGGCCTTTTTACAAAGGAGGAAGCTTGGGCCTCAGCCAGAACTACAGACTTACAATCGACACTTTGAGAGGATCCCAGGTTGGAGAAGCACTCCACTTGCCAACGTGGCTGTGCCAAGGCAGCAAGTGCTCATTTTTATTCCCTTGGGAACTCGTATTTGTGTTTATACTTGGCACTGTATAGTGACTCATAATCTTGTGGCCGCATATGTGCCGCCTTGCTTTTTCACATTTTTACGGGTGGGGAGATTTCTCTTCTCCTCTAATGGCTTATGATAATTTAGAATAATTCAGAAGAGGCAAATGAGTTGAAGTTATTTGAGCCATGGAAATAAGGCGTTCTATATTAAGTATGTCTCAATTTGGGTAAAGTATGAGCTCAAACATTATCCAGGTTCCAAGAGTGCAAGCAGAATAAACCACTTGGTATTTTTGCAACATTTTCCTCTCACTGAAAAAAAAATTTTTTTTTAAATTATTTTCATGCTCTCCTTAGGTTACAATTTACAAGTTTGTTTGTTTTCTTTCTGTTAGTGGAGGTTTGAACCCAGGGCCTTGCGCTTACTGAGCAGGCACCTGAACCCCTTTTATTTATTTTTTGTTTGTTTTGTGTCAGAGCCTCACTAAGCTGCACAGGCTGCCTCTGGCCTCAAATTCGTCATCCTCCTGCCTCAGCCTCCTGAGTCACTGGGATTATAAGCATGTGCCACAGTACTGAGCTAAGGTTATTTTCCTATAGAAAATGATTTTTTTTCTGTGTAAGATGATTTGATCCAGTCATTTAATTATTTTCCATTACAATTCTAATCTAAGCATCCTAAAACCAAAATTATGGAATACAATATATATGTTGTTACTGTTGTTAAGTGCTGAGTCACGTCTGACTCATAGTGACCCTCATAGGATTTTCAATGGATGATTGTTTGGGGTTGCTTTGGGAGTAAATTGCCACATTCTTCTCACCTACAATGTACATAGCTAACATTTATTGAGAAGCATCCTATATACCCAGAATTCTAACAAGCATTTTATATGTGTTAAGTCATTTAATCTACACAATAGAATGCTTTAAATGAGTATTACCCATTTTACATTTGTAGAAACTGAAGCAGAGAAATGTGAAATGACTTGTCCAAAGTCACACAGCAAGCTTACAATACAGTCAAAATACAAACTTAAATCATCTGCCTTCAGAGACTCTCTCTGAACAAAAAACATACACACTCTAAATTAGCAATCCCAAGACCTTTTCGGCACCAGGGACTGGTTTCACAGAAGACAATTTTTCTGTGGCCCATAGGCCATGCTCCGGTGGTAATGAGAGTGAAGCAGAGGGGCTGTAAACACAGATCAGGTTCCCAGAATTGTTTGCTGTGGCTCACCTTCTGTTCTGTGGCCCAGTTTCCTGAGAAATAGTCATATAAATTCTAAATCTCAATGTCCAAATTCTAAGCAGTCATTTTAAGTGAAGTCTGGGCAGTGTAGGGTGGACTCTTTGGTTCAAGTCTAACAAAGCTAAAACCTAAGTGTTAGCCAGGATATGTGGACTCGGGTTTAGCTCAGTTCGTAGAGTGCCACTCTGCATTCTCAGAGGACCTGAGTTTGATCCCCAGCACTGCAAAAACAGGAGAAGGATATAGCAATCCATTCCCAAAGCAATCCCAAAACAGTCCGCCAATGAAAACCCTATGAGGGTCACTATGAGTCAGACCCAGCTTGACAGCACCTAACAACAACAAAACAAGCCAAGATATATTTCTATGTTGAAGATCTGGGGAGGGGAATTCACTTGGGCTGTTGGTTACATTTAGTCTCTTGCATTACAAAACCAGAGCCCTTGCTTTCTTGTGTCTGTCAGCCTGTCATTGCTGTCAGCTTCTAGAGGCTACTCTCAGGTATTCTTCATGTGGTTCTTCCACCTTGAAACCAGACCCAGCAATGTGATCACTTTCATGCTTCTGGCTGCTCTGAGCTACCTTTTTGTTTACAGCTGGTATAAAGAGCCTTTAAAGGGGGTGCTTATGATAATCATGCCTGCAGCCTTACCCTGTGGCATCTGATCCCATCAGATCTCAGAAGGTAAGCAGGGTTTGGCCTGGCTAGCACTTGAATAAGAGACCACCTGGGAACATCAGGCGCTATAGGCTTGGGAGAAGGACCCAGCAACCCACTCCCAAAAATAAATCCACCATTGAAAACCCTATGAATAGCAAAGAAGCACTGACAATAGTGTTTCCCCTGTTGTATGTAGAGTTGCTATGAGTGGGATACCGACTTGATGGCACCTAACAACAACAACAGGATAATCATGGAAAGTGTGTCATATCATAGTCAACCATTCTTCCCACACTCAGGTGACATAATTTTTCAAGGGTGAGAGTTATTTGAGGTCAGTTTAATATTCTGCCCAATAGACCTTGCTTTCCACACTTTTTGTATATTCAAATTTCTATAATGATGAATAATTTTTCAAATAAAAAATTCATAGAACTAGTTTGAATTCTTTTTCACAATACGGAATCCAAGTAGAATTAAAACTTATACTGTGAACTAAAAGCTCATGATTTTTTTTTCTTATTTGAAAGAGAATTTAAGAAGTTTCTATATGTGATTTTTGTTGTCAGTGCCCACTTCCCCTAGAAATAGTCCATTCATCTTTACATAAATATAGCCTTCCTGTCTTTAGTTCAATTTACATCCCATAAAACAAGCCATCTTGGTTTATTTAGTACTAAGACTCAAAAGATATATCCTGTCTGCTGCCTGCCCACCAACCACCCATTAATTCAATGACATTGCAGTGAACTGTTATTAGGTTGACATGGCAAATCTTCACAAAACAGGCTTTCTGTTCTCACATTTATGGAGTTAAATGCTATTTGTGGGGAGGGGGCTGGGGAACAGAAAAGAGCTGCTATTTCTGTCAAGTTATTGAATGTTTCATCTGATTGCTAGAGTCACAAGCAAAATAGCTGGAGGCTAGACAGGTATATTGCTCTTTTAAAAACAGATGGTAAAATTCACAAGAGATTTGAGCATGAGAGGAAGCAAAAACCTTAACAGAGCAACAAATTTCTATAAAATGAGCTATCTTATATATAATGTTAGTCATAAAATCACCAATCCAATTTTTGCTCCTATATTTTCTTTCTAAAGTTATACAACATTTATAAATAAAATGTTTATACTTCGGTCTTTTGTCCCAATGTTTATTTTTTAATATCAAAATGTGAAAATAAACTTTTTTCTATAATACTTATACTGTTGTAGAACACCTGAAAAAATAATTGTGAGTAACTATTATTCTAGAGATATTTGATGTGTTTGAGATTATATCCTGTAATTCAGTAAAGTGATTGCCTCTTTTATTACAAAATTTACTTTCAAGGTAAAATATATCATTTGAAAAGTAGAGTTGGCTATGTTGGTCCTATTTCTATCCAGGATTACTTATTGTTATACTGGTGGGTCATCTTAAAACTTTTTTAGAATTTATATTACAACGGATGTAAGATGATGAGATCAGAGATAAATAAGAACATAGCATATACCCTAACCATAACAAAGCAAATGTATCATAGTAATTCCTGTCCAAGAAAATAATTGATTTTAAAAAGAAGTCTTGCCCTCTGAAGATGAAGATATTTTTACTGATTAACTTGAAAAACATTTTCAAGAAATGGAGAAATGTATTGAATATCTCTTATTTTTAGTGCAATTCTTCTTACAAGAACCACCTACTTTTAAATGCTTGGGCTAGAATCACAGAAAAGAGTGAAATAAATTAAACTTGAGGATCGACAACAGAGATTCGTTTTTTCAAAATGACCTAATTAGTTCATCTTTATTTTTTGTACAAGTTTCACTTGTGTTTAATATTATCATTAGTTGATTACACAAAAAGTCAATTCATAAGGGCATTGAAGTATGTATAGATAGTTTTATTACACGTTTAAAAACAGTACTTTTCTCTGCTACAGATTCTCAGATTTATGAAGCTAGAAGCCATGTCTGGTTGTTGTTTTCCTTGTTAGGTGCCATTGAGTTGGGTCTGACTCCTAGCAACCCTTATAGGATTTTCAATGGCTGGATTATTTCAAGATTGCTTAGGGAGTGGATTGCCACATCCTTCTCCCATTTTTGCAGTGCTGGGGATCAAACGCTGGTCCTCAGAAACTGCAGAGCAGTACTCTACCTACTGAGCTAAACCCATGTCTTGTTAGTCATACTTAAAACCTGCTGAGACACAGCACAGTGCTTAGTACATAGGAGCAACCACTGTATATGTATGTAACTAATTAAAGCTCATGGGGAAAGTAGAGGGATAATAAGAGTTATAAGAGGTAAATATGCTCAAAGTGCATTATGTGCATACACAGAAATGTCATAAAGGAACCTCTTTGTGCAATCAATATATGCTAGAAAAATATAAATAAAGATCTTCTTAGAAAATTGTTAAAGTATAATTAGTAGGTGGCATTTTTAAGGAACATCTAAAATACATAACACTTGAGAAACAATTTGTTTTCTTTTTCTGCCATAGTTTAAAATGTGATAGAAATGATATGTGAAAATAACACAGGCCTTATTTAATGTGATTAAAAGAAATAAGGCCAATGGCTGGTTTAGTTGAATGAGTTAAACATAATTTTGCAATATGACTGCAAAACTAAGCAAGTGTTTCTTTAAAATTAGGTCATTTATTACACTCTCAGCCTTGCTTTCTTCCATGTATGAAAGTTAAGCAATATATCATATACAGTTTCTTCATTATTAATATCTACTTTCTTCTTAAAAAGGAAAAGAGAAAGACATCCCAATTATAAGCTAACATATGAACTTTACAGCCTGCAGCCATAGCCCTATGGCTAACTGATCCCATCAGATCTCAGAAGCTAAGCAGAGTCCTGCCTGATTAGTACTTGGATGGGAGACCGCCTGGGAAGACCAGATGCTGTAGGCTTGGGAGACAGACCCAGCAACCCACTCTGAAAAAACAATCCACCATTGAAAACCCTATGAACAGCAGAGAAGCACTGACAGTAGTGTTTCGCCTGTTGTACACAGGGTCGCTATGAGTTGGATACTGACTTGACAGCAACTAATAACAACAACAATGAACTTTATAATTTAACAATAAACTTGGTAAGAGAGACAGAAGAACTGTGAGAAACAATCTATTTTAACTCAAAAGCATCATAAAGTGAAGTCTAAATTTATGTGAAGACCACCTATCATTCATGTGAGAAAGCTATATGCACTATATGTCAGCTCTCTAAAAGATCAGGTATTTGCATATTCAATTGGATTCTCAAAAATGACTTTGGAGGAGAATCTCATTTGGTTGGGTTCCATATATTTATATATTTCCCATTTTTAAAGGACAAATGCTACCTGAAACAAGCCAACAAAATAGGGGGAAGATTCAGGGCATGGAAGCCTTGTTACATGAAGCCAGCACATCACATCAAGCCACTGTGATCTAATACATAGGATTTTTATATATGTGTCTTTTTCTTGTAAATATTTTTGATATTTTGACATATGTATACACTGTGGAATAAGTAAATCAAGCTAATTAGTATATCCATTATTTCACATACTTATAATTTTGTGGAGAGTACAAAATACAACATTAAAATACATACTCTTGCAATTTGCAATTTTCAAGTATATTGTATGCTATTATTAACTATAATCACCAGGATATACAACAGATCTCTGGAAGTTATTCCTCCTAGCTAATTGAAAATTAATGCCTTTTAACCAACAATCCTTTATCCTCATCCTCACCCATAGCAGTCTCTGGTAACCACCATTCTAGTCGTTATTTCTGTGACTTCAGCTTCTTTAGATTCACATGTAAGTGTGTCTAGTTTCTTTCAGACAGCATAAAGCCTTCCAGGTTCATCTGCTTATTGAAGAGACAGCCTTTCCTCAGTGTGTGTTCATGTCAAGTTTGTCAGAGAGCCAGTGAGCACAGATGTGTGAATTCCTTTCTGCGTTATCTGTTTTCTTCCATTAGTCTGTATGGCTGTTTTTATGCCAGTATCATGCTTCTTGCTTATTATAGTTTTGTAGACTTTGTGATCAGAGAGTATGATGCCTCCAGCTGTGTTCTTTTTGCCCAAGATTACTTTGGCTAGTCAAGGTCAAGTAAACAGAACTTTGTCCTAGGGAAACAAGTAGTGCCAACACATAGTGGCCATCCATCTAAAATAGTACAAAATTGAATCTCTATCTTACATCACATGTATTAATTGCTTCATGGCAAGGAAATCAGATTTTTTTGTTATTTTTCTTGAATTTGATTCAGTGCTATACACAATACAGTATTTGCTTAATAAACATTCATTAGCTCATTTAAATTGTAAAAATTGAGAATGACGTATCTACCAATAATTTGTATAAAATCTGAAGTGTTAATAAGATAACAAGAAAAATAATGGAATTATTATTATATAACACATAAGACTTGTTTTTTCCCAGGTATAATGCTAAGGCTTCTGTGAGCATTATTTCACTTATTTCTTACAGTAATACCATGAGAGAGATTCTGAAAATCTCTACATTTCACAGAAGAGATTTAAGTCTGTAGTGGTGAAGGAACATGACCAAGGTCACCCATTTGGGTTTTGTGGAGCCCAGACTTGAATACAGACAGTCTGACTCCAAAAGCTTTATTTCAAGCTATAAAATGTGTATATATGAATATTCATGTTCATTTTCCCACTACTCAGGTCAATGCAGCTGTTAGGGATCATCTGAAATGTATATGTGTAAAAGGCAGGTAGAAAAGGCAATGATATAATAACCTTCCTCCAGTGGAAATAAAGGCAGAAGAGACTGGCAGAAATTCTTTAAAGAAAGTTATTTTATTTTAGAAAACACTTTAGTGCTATTGGAATAATTTCCTTTGGATGTACTTAAAGTAAGATATTTTTGTGAGATATTATTTAAATGTTATATTTAAATACTATTTCATAGAGAGACATTCCAAATGGGCCACCATAATACACTGTCCACTGAAATTTTAAAAGAAAAAAAAAAGGACAATATACTAACATGGCATATACCTGGAGCTGAATTGACAAGGTGGTTGGCAAATAACAAAGCATCAATAGATGAATGTATTCATCTCATATGACTTAAAAAATAATATATATGTATATATATACTTAAAAATAATATATATATGTATATATATACTTTAAAAATTATATATATATACATATATATACATACATACATATATACATACATATATATATATATATATATATATATATATATATATATAGTTGTTGTTGTTAGGTGCCGTGGAGTCAGTATCCAACTCGTAGCGACCCTCATAGGGTTTTCAATGGCTGTTTCGGGATTGCGTTGGGAGTGGATTGCCAGGCCCTTCTCCCATTTTTGTGGTGCTGGGAATTGAACTCAGGACCTCAGAGACTGCAGTGCAGCACTCTACCAACTGAGCTAAATCCCAGCCCCGTGTGTGTGTGTGTGTGTGTGTGTGTGTGTGTGTGTGTGTGTGTGTATAATATTACATATAATTATATACTTGTATATTGCCATACTATCCTCGCATCCTACCTCTTTAGGTCTCAGAAGCTAAGCAGGGTCGGCCTGGTTAGTCCCTTGGATGGGAATCCACCTGGGAATACCAGGTGTTGTAGGCTTAGGAGAAAGACATGGAAGCCTGCTCCCAATAACAATCAACCATTCAAAACCCTACAAATAGCAGAGAAGCACAGACAATAGTGGCAGGCATAGCACAGTGTTGGGAGTGTTTCTTTCTGTTGTACATAGAGTCACTGTGAGTTGGACCCCACTCGATATAACCCTACAACAATATGTGTGTGTATATGTATATAGGTATACATACATATATATATATATATATATATATAAATATATATACACAATGTGTGTATATGTGTGTGTGTATATATATATGTATATATATACATATATATATATATACACCTACATACACACACACATATATAGAAAGAGAAAGAGTGAGTGAGAGAGTACACACAAGTTGCATCATGGAAAAGTTTCTATTCTTTTATAAAAGTTAACCAAAATATTTACCAGATTAACATATCATTTACAATTTTAACTTCAATACTTTCACACAACCTGGAAAAACTGGTGTTTTCTAGTTCTAGCAACAAGTAGCCATGAGAACTAGTTTGAAACAAATTTAATTGGTTGCAACAACTTGCCAACTGAGTAAGAAGTGACAGTCCTTCCTTTCTGAAATCCAGCTATTCAGGGACAAGACATTCCACTAACCACACCTATAAAGCCAACCAGTTATCAGTAGTCTCTCCCAGTTTTCAACCAATAATACACTTGAAACTTCAGCATTCCTTGACCTGTATGATTTCCAGAAAACAGAATATGGAAATCAGCAGTCACCTCTGCTCAGAAACTGCCTGACTAGCACAACACTGTATGCATAGTTAATGTAGCTCTCTCTTTTCCATTGAGATAAGTAGTCTCATGAGCAATTGACAGAATCTTCCAACTAGAGATGGTATATCATTTTTCTAATTGACACTTATTAGTGATAGGAGGATCCTACTGCATATAAATGACACTAGTCATGTGTTTCAGATTTGGATTTATAAAATAAACTTGGCAGTGTGGAATTATAATGATTAAGAAAGAAAAAAGACTCCAGAATCAGACACATGTAGGTTTTATCCTGTATCAAAAACTTATTAGCTGGTTAATATCACTGGATCTCTAAAATTGAGGTTTTCTCATATGCAAAATGAAATAAATAACAGAAAACCTCATAGGAATTTTGTAAAGATCACCTAATAATTTTGTCTAAAACACAAAGCTTATTCACTGCATACCGCAAATGTTCTACAATGACAGTGCTTTCTTACTATATATCTGATTCAGTGCTTTTAGTTATAATCCAGATTCACCAATGTGACTTCTAAATACATTAAATTATAGCACAATTAGGTACTCATGAGGATTCTGTAGAATCCTTCACTATTGCCACCCTAGGCTTGATTTTTTCTTCAATTCCTTAAACTTGAGAAAAAGAGAGTATGTTCTTCTCCTTTGATTTTCTGTCTCCAGCTCTTTGCACATGTCATTTTAATATTTGATTTTGCTTTGTGAGGTGCCCTTTGAAATCTTCTGTTAGCTCTGTTTAGTTATTCAGATGACAAAACTCAGCTTGCTGAAAGTGAAGAGGATTTGAAACATTTACTGAAGAAAATCAAACCACATAGCCTTCAGTATGGATTGAACCTCAACATCAACAAAAGTCCTTATAACTGAGTCAGTATACAACTTCATGATAAATGGAGAAAAGATTGATGTCCAAGATTTTGCATTACTTGGTTCTATAATCAATACCCATAGAAGCAGCAGACAAGAAATCAAAAGACAGATTGTTTTAGGAAAAGCTGTTGCAAAAGACCTCTGTAAACTATTGAAAAGTAAAGATATTACATTGAGGATGAAAGTGTGCCTGATTCATGCTATGGTACTTTCAATTGCAGCATGTGGTTGTGAAAGCTGGACATTGAAAAAAGGGGACAGGAGAAGAATCAATGCTTTTGAATTATGGTGCTATAGAAGAATATTGAATATACCATGGACTGCCAAATGAACCAACAGATCCATCCTAGAGGAAGTGCAACCAGAGAGCTCCTTGGAAGCAGGGATGGCTAGACTGCATCTTACATATTTTGGACATATTATCAGAATGGATCAGTCCCTGGAGAGGCACATCATGTTTAAGTGATATGTCAACGAAAAAAGGAAGACCTTCAACCAGATACATTGACACAGTGCCTGCAACAATGGACTTAAACATAAATGAGATCCTGTGCCTGGCACAGAATTGGCTGTTGTTTTGTTCTGTTGTACATAGGGTTGCTGTGAGTCAGACCTGACTTGATGGCACCTAACAACAACAACAAGATTTTAGAAGATATACAGCTAGTTTACACTTTTTTAGTGCATTGATTTGATAGCATTCAGCCTTTTTACTCTTATTCAACTTAAGAAAATGATGTACTACTAGAGAATCACTGTTAACAGTTGCTTGTAGTAAACGTGGCAAAATAATCTAAAGATATTTAGAGACAGATATTTTTCTAGTAATTAGTCATAATATGTAAACTAATTATTTCTTGGGTTGACTTCGTTAATATATGTAACAGATATATATTTAACATATATGACAGATGTATAGCAGAACACAAAGCATAATAAAAACATGGGGAGAACACTGGATGATTTCTTTTTTGGGAATGTTAGCTCATGTATTGTAATCACTTCTAAG
Organism: Pedetes capensis; assembly: GCA_007922755.1. Lineage (NCBI taxonomy): Eukaryota > Metazoa > Chordata > Mammalia > Rodentia > Pedetidae > Pedetes > Pedetes capensis. Next base: position 1,224 of record VMDO01020554.1, on the reverse strand, counting down.
TTAACTAATAGTAGATATAGAAACTACTAAAATCTTATTTCCTGTTGGAATCCAATGCAAAATTGATCTGCATGGGGTATTTGTAATTACTAGAAAATTTATTTATAATTACTAGAGAATTAACTACCAATCACCAGTTTAAATAATGTCACAATGAAAGCATACACATTAAGAATATAAACTCCTCAGAGACTTTTGATACACCAGAATATCCTTTTGTGTTCTGGAACTTGTTTCCATAACTGTCTAATTTCCCTGATCATGATATCTCTTCTCCCAGAGGAATCTCACATACTGAGGCCTTTTCTTTAGTTTAACTTAAAATATAGATCCTACAACTGAAATAGGGAGTAGGACCTGGCGAGCCACTCCTGAAACAACTAGCCATTGAAAACCCTATGAATAGCAAAGAGACACTGTCAGATATAGTGCCGGAAAATGAGGCCCCGAGGTTGGAAGGCATTCAAAAGTCTACTGGGGAAGAGTTGCCTCCTCCAAGTAGAGTCTACCGTGATGACGGAAATGGAGTAAAGCCCCAGGATGCTCAACTTGCTGATGTGGCACTACTCAAAATGAGGAGAAACAACTGTAAACATCCATTAATAATTGGAACATGGAATATACGTACTATGAAACTAGGAAAATTAGAAATTGTTAAAAGAGAAATGGAGCACATAAACATTGACATTCTAGGCATCAGTGAGCTAAAATGGACTGGCATGGGCCATTTTGAGTCAGACAATCATATGGTCTACTATGCTGGGAATGATAAACTAAAGAGAAATGGGGTTGCATTCATCATCAAAAAAGACATATCAAGATCTGTCTGGAAATACAATGTTGTCACTGATAGAATAATATCCATACACCTACAAGGAAGGCCAGTTATTATGACTATTATTCAAATTTATGCACCCACCACTAAGGCCACAAACGAAGAAAGGGAAGACTTCTATCGGCTTCTGCAATCTGAAATAGATCAAACATGCAATCAAGACATAATGATAATCACTGGTGACTGGAACGCAAAGGTTGGAAACAAAGAAGAAGGCTCAGTAGTTGGAAAATATGGTCTTGGTGACAGAAACGAAGCTGGAGATCACATGATAGAATTTTGTCAGACCAATGACCTTTTCATTGCAAATACATTTTTTCAACATCATAAACGGAGACTATACACATGGACTTCACCAGATGGAACATACAGGAATCAAATTGACTACA